>JAHDVE020004394.1:0-19386 GCA_022606495.2 Halesus radiatus | reverse complement strand
TGAATTTTAAAAAAATAAAAATAAATATAATCACAGAGACAAACATTCAAAATCGAAACGTCACTTAAATTGCTTTAGCCGTGTTTGTTGTCCAAATCTGAATAACTAGGTACTTTCCAAACTATATATTCCCTTCTCCTTCCTTTCCTCACTATATTTAACCTCACAATATACCAAAATTATGCATGCCACAGTCCCACTGACTCCAAATAGTTGGAAGCAGTTCATGTGGTATTCATTAAATAAACATGCTTTTCACCGTCTTTATTTTCATGAATCATATAATAAAAGCAATCATTTTAGCTACCATCATTATAAAAGTAATGTATGGATTTCCCTCCACACCGAATCCGCCTTATTAATTACGCTTCCAGACGTCAAATCTCGTATTATAATAATAATATTCTAAACTAATTACGAGAATCCATCAAAGTCACCTCGGCGTCCATCCTTTGTCAGTTTTCCGTTTAATTTTTTGTGCCGATTCAAACCTCGGCCCGATCGGAACGTGATCTCCAATCCGGAGATGAAAGTATTGATAGCGACCGGCGTCTCTCTGAGGAGAGATGAACCATTTGTTACCCATTGTTGTCTTCGAGATGATTTATAGTCCGTGTTGTGACTTCTAACTGATTTTTAAACGACGGCCGTGAGAACAGCGAGAGTTACTGCAGACAACAGACGTCTCGCTATGGAGACCACAATTATTGTTTTATTCGTACAAACTGGGCCTCACATAGCGTACATTTTGATGTGTACAGATTTGTATTTAACTTTTAGTTACTACCTGAATTCGTCGAAATTTAAATACGCTTTTGTTTTCATGATCAATTTGAACAAAAAGAAGAGGAAGAAACTCCCAGCATCATTGTGGTGGAAGACCACAAATCAAAATCGAAACAGCTTTTCCTGAAATGGCTTTAGTAAACCTAACCTAACCTAACCATTAACTTGACTTATTATTTTGACAGATGAAGGGTTCATGGGAGAAAATAACATTGCGGGCTTAAATTTGTGCTTCAAATTAAAAAAATATTTTCTACAATATAAAACAAAAAATTAAACCCTTAAAACTTTAACATTAATTTTTTTTCAAAGCTTGTAAAATTTATGTAGCGGAGGACGACGATAAGTTTTTTTGCTGTGGAGAAAAGGGATCAGTTCTTGAATAGCTGCCATTCGCATTTTTTACAGTATTGTTGAAAAAAAAGAAAAGTCTTTACGAAATTTTATTAATATTTGTGGAGCACCCTTGGGATCATTTTTTTACAAAAACGCCACTATACAAAATATAAAATTATTGTTATTATTTTCAAAAACACCATAATGAAAAAAAAAATTGTGAGTAATTACGAAATTACAATCACCCAGCGCATAGCGCGGCAAACGCAGTGAACGTTCCGGTTTTTTTGCGAAAGTCCAGACATTCGGGTGGATTAGTATTAGTTTTCTAACTAACTATCTAACTAATCATCACACCGTTTCACCACAGGGGTAGGCAGAGAGAACGGACCGCCAAACAACTCGATCTTGGCATACACTTCTTGCTTCATTCATATCCATACATCGTCCCATACATTCTCTTTTATTATTCCGACTTCTGACATGGCCCGACTCAAGTATTTGATTCACTTGATCGTGCCATGTCTTCCTCGGGCGTCCCCGGCTTCTTTCTCTTTTCACATTCGTGTCATATATTCTTATTACACTCCTTTCTTCGTTCATTTACTCTGCATGCCCAAACTATCTAAGCGTCCCTTTCTTAGTCTTATTTATTAGGCTTACATCAGCCTTGCATTCTTTAAAAATCTCAATATTTTTCACACGATCATACATGGTTTTACCGCACACTCGTCTCAGAGATCTCATTTCTACGGCATTCAGTTTACTTTCATCCTTTCTCTGCTAATTCCATACCTCATTGCCATACATCAGGGTTTCTATCAGCATTCCATTGTGGACTGCTAGCTTCGCTTCTTTGGACAACTTTTTGTTAGCGCCAACCACGTTCAGTCCTCCGTTAATGGAGCTTCTTGCATTCACCCTTCTTTCAATTAGTTTTCTCCTCGATTAATTATCACATTTCACATTTTTGTTTTATATAAACTATAGATATTTTTTGTTCCTTCTTCCGGAGTGAGTAAGAATGTATTTTTTCCTTCTTCCATTACTCACGCCAGCTTCATTCCTCATGTGTCAGTGCAGCGATAGACCCACTGGCTCCCGGCAGAGAGTCTTTATGTCTCATTAAACTGTCACTACAGATAGTAGTTTTTGTTGCGGTAAGATAGCTGATAACCGCAACAAGAAAAAATTATATTTATATAATTACAAATTATAACAATCCCACTCCCTTCTACCTACATAATATGCAGAATTCACGGAATTATACTTAATTATTGGAGGCATTGAATATGAAATTAATGCTATTCTAGTACTAATTTCAATCTTAATGGATAAAGAAAGGGATATTTAAAGGCTTCATAATTAATGGGGGGGGGGGAAATTAGCTGAAAAATAGATGCATTGGCCTGGAAATTCCTGATAGAAAAAGCTGTGCAAAGGTCGTACAGTCTTAAAATTATATTTTTAATCAATCACGATTATATTAACATCTCTCAAAATGAAACATGAAATCTAAAAGACACAGAAAAGAAAACGATAACAGGCGTAACTGGGACTCGATTCGGGACCTTACGCTCTAATCCACTGAGTTTCAGATACCCTAATCCATTCCGTCATTTTTATCGGTATCATACTTCGATTTCTAAGAACCGTTAAAATCATTTTCAATAAATTTTTTTTGGCTGCTACCTTTTTGTCATGACTACAAGATTCTACCCGAATTCATTTGCAATCTTTAGATAGTGTCTCGGATTTAACAATCCGATTTTTATATATATATAGGACATCTTTTGACTTTTTCTACAAGTCTAGGATTAATACACAATTTTGTATAAACTTATTGAAGCTTATTAACCTCATTGTAATATATTTTTAATCATTGAAGATAATATTAACAACTCTCAAACTGATGTATTCATGCAACATTTATATTAATTGAAGATGGAATAAGAAAAATGTTTATTGTTTCAATGTACATATTGTCCTTGGCTGCAATAGTTCCTACATATTTAATAATAAATAATGTCTCATACACTAAAAATAACTATAAAATATAATTTTATAAGTACCTACTTACTTAATCTCAGCAACTCTTTTTCACTGGACTAATCTGTTTATCACGATTGGTAATAAAATAAAGCATTACTGTAGTTGTGTTGCCAGGCTGCATTATTGGATTCTGCAGAGCCTTGGTGGCCTACCAGATAACGTGGGTCACACCGGAGCTGCAACTCAGGATTAATGTCCTTTGCTTTCAATAAACAGCGACTTAGTGAGCTGCGACCTGAGGATAATCTGTTCAAAGGATCTCTGAAGACAAAAAAATTATACTGTTAAAAATAATTTTATGAATAGTACTCGCATAGCTTCGTGTCTGACGTTACAGACATTATTAGAAATTTTTGTAGGCAATTTAAAAATAAATTTATTTGGATTGAAACTTAAATTTTACCATCCGGCTACGCTCGAGATTTGGATTGAGGACATTGTAATAATCAATATGGCGACATGTTTTTTTTGCGATTAAATTAATATTCCATGACTCCACAGCTTCATTATTGAATTAATGATATAATCGACGGCCTTTGTGGTTAAGTGGTTACGATCCTCAACTACGAATGCGGAGGTCGCAGGTTCAAATTCCTGTATGCACAAATAATTTGTTTTTGATTAATTTGGGATATTTCATTATTTCACAATTTATTCATTTAAATATTTGCGGCAGGTTTCAGAGTGGTAGATACTTTCAGTATCGCACTGGTGAAAGATAACAATTCAGAATAGAAACGTTGCTTGAAATGGCTGTACTTGTGTTTGGCGACCTAATCTGAATAGGAAGGTTATTCCCCAACTTCCTATTCGCCATATCCTTCCCCTCTTCATTAACTTCAGCTTCACTACAAACCGAAATTGGGGATACCAGAATCTTTCTGGCTCAAGACAGTTAAAAGCAGTTGGGACTCTTGTGCGGTACTCATATAAAAATTAATTAAAAACTATGCCAGCTAAAAATAGTAGCGTCAGCATAAACATAGATATTCTATTGCTGTACAAATTTCATTATTCCGGAGTTTGAGTTGGAGACTTTTTTAAACCAGAGGGATGCTAAAAAATTTGTTATACAGGTTCTCTATTGATTGCATCTAAATATAATTTAATATAATTATTTTTAAATATTTACAAATGTATTTAAAACACACCAACATAAAACAATTAAAAACTTTTTTTATGAGTCAACTTTATTTGATCAACGATATTATTTAATATGACTGTAACCATTGGACTCTGACGACGTTTCAGAACTTACGAATAATATTTAAACAATAATTACTCTGTTATTCCTACATGATTAATAAATTGATTAATCGTTAAAGAATGTGATGCAAAATTTTTCTTTGTCTTTCTACTAAAGAAATAATCACGCGCAATATTGGACAGTTGCCCGATTTACGTCTTGTCTCTGCTGCATCTCGCATGTATTTTAAAGGAAACTGCAACATGCATTTTCTTGCAAAATACTTCTGTTTATTTATTTGTATGTTGTCATTTAATGTCGTGCATTAAATAAAATCTTGACTTTCAAAATGTCAGACGTTTTACCTTAAATAATAAATTTTCTAATCGAATCTTTAGTGGATCAAGAATCCCACAGTCTTAAAACACATCCATTTATTTTACACTACGCTCTTATCCACATGCTGTGAACACATATACATTATACACAATTTTTTTTACATTAGCCAGTATATTTACGACATCTGAATTTCACAATGCTGAAAGTCGCACCATTCCAAAACTCACGAATAGTGAAATTTAGCATGTCGGCTGACAGATCAATATGAAATTTGATTGAATAAGACATCAAATCGTTTCATCACGATCCGAATTTCGAATAAATTTTATGTCATTTTGACACATCATGTTCACAGCGTCAATTCGAAATTTAAAACTATCGAATATCATGTTCAGATTTGAGAGCAGCCAAAAATGATCTCCGTGGATTTTGATTTGGTTCGCATCCTAAAATGATTCGCTGATGTTTCGTTGCTCTGTTCTGTGGGAAAATCTATGATAAAGATTGACAGATTTGAATGGCGATGCGGTTTTATAGAAGTGGATTCGCTCAGCTGCTGGTGCAACTAGGTTGAATGAACGAAAAAAGAAATTTGATTCTTTTATTATTCGGTACCTACTAGGTATTGGCTTGTATGATTGATATATTTCTCTTTCTCTGAAATTTAATAATGACTCTTATAGGTCACGCAATCGTTTTCTATAAGTATAATTTAGAGTGAAACTTTTATATTTTATTTGATCCTTTCCACTGACGTCACAATGAATAGATTTACCGAAAGGTAGCATTTCGACGACTGGAAGCAAAGGTCACGTGACGCCCATTTTGGTATAAACTTAGTTGTTTTGACAGTGATTTCAGCTGCGGTAAGCAAATTATAAAACATTTATAAAAAAGTCAAACTTAGTACTCGAACTAAATATTAGTTTTTTGTAAACAAGCTGAATCTTTTTACTTATTTGCAGTTTTATTTAAATTGGCAGAATTCCTAGCTCGCCATCATTATTTTAGTTTCTTCTCCTTGCATGTTAAGGTATATCTACATTTTATTTGCTTTGTGATGCTTTCGTTAAATTTTCGGACAAAGAGTAATGGATCCATTAAGGGTGCATTTGCTAGCAAAATTTTCGCAAGACAATATGAAACAATTCTAATAATGGCATCTATTTTATACGCTATTTAACAGATGGTAGAATATGATAAGGTATTTTATTTACATCGCTAATAAATAGCGGACCTCCATACTAGCGACCAAATTATTGCTGAATTTATTTATTATTAAGAAATCTAAGACTTAATCGCTGAAGAATCAGTTTGTAACTCTGGTACTCTAAAAAAACATTTTTTTATTACTTTTCATCTTTGATTTATATTCGCTGAATACTTTAAATAGGTATAATATGCATGTTGGTAGGTATGTCGCCAATTTATGAATTATCTTTTCTTCAATGGATTTGCAGTGTGGCGTTTTTTTCACATTATTTAGAATATTATTAATATACATTTTAATAAAAATAACTGTCATAATTTTATTTTTTATACTCTGTTATTTTCTTGATTTTGTTTATATTTATAGTAAAAGAAATGAATTTCTGATAAATTGATATTTTTATTAAAAAAAATATATATATTTTCATCACTTATTGTTAATTTTTGTTTATGTTTGTAATTTGTCTATTCTTACACTATTATTTTCTATTTTTTATCATTCCCTAGCATTGTACTAACCCTGCCAGTTAAAATGTATATATCCACTTTCTAGATATTACATAGAGACATATTATATTGGTACCGATTTTTGCTATTGACCGACGTTATGATATGTAAATATGAATTTGGTGTAGAATTTGAAGAAAAATACTTTTTGATATATTGGATAGGGGGATTTTTTTTCCAGGTTGTGATATGTTTTTGAAATTAATTGTAGATATTATATTAAGTATTTCTTTCAGAGTGGTCCGCAAGCAAATATAAAATTTGACATGTGAGGTATATTCAGGATATTCATGGTTTATTTTGTTGAGGATCTGGTTTTTCAGTTTGAATTTGCATTAGAATATAAATTTTGTGTTGGAACAGGTGTAGTAATACACATTTAGGAAAACGTTATATTATTTTTATGACCTAAAGCGTTTTGAAAATTCAACTCAATTTACACAAGACTTTTCGTCTCCTAGGCCCCAGACAGACCAATTAAATTGTTTATATGCTCCAGAAAAAATTCCTGTATTTGAAATGGTTGATCAATAATTTCAGTATAAGTAAGGAAAATCAAGCTTACTTCTAGTATACGGACACGCCCAAAACGTACATCTATCAGTTTATCTCTTCAGTGCATTGTGACCTACAACCTGACCTTTACCCGCAACCAAACATTTGTTCATACCAACCTACTTGATCGAAATTCTTGATGTCCGCAGTCTCTATGTACCTATTTAAATTACACAAAAAATCTCACACACGTTTCAGCCACGAATATATTCGTATTCGGTATCGAACCGTGTAATATCGGTGTTAACGGATGTTCAACCATCAATTAGAGCACCGTACCCCCGGGTTCGTAGTTCCCACGTACCGACATTCAATTTGGCCGAATTCTCGCTCGTTAGCAGCCCATCTCTGGCTCGTACACGGGTCGAGATCATAATTATTAGTGTTACTCTCGTATCGCGGAGATTCCAAGTGTGATTGCCGGTGTTAGAGTGTGGGGATACTTATCTGCTTTAGAGAAAGTAAACATACTTCAAGGGAGTAAAAAATGCAATTAAAATTTTCGTAATTTTTTATTATTATTAGGAACTGTATCATCATAAGTCATTAAAAATACAGATGAGTAAAAGAGTTTCAGATGGTGACCGGATAATTCAACAAACGTATTAACCGGCACACTTTTTGAAAATGACAGAAAATTACTAAAAACACTAAAATAAATCCACCGTGAATCAAACCAAACCTAATTAATAATTAAATTTTTTACAAAATATGTTTTTTTAAAACAATTTACAAGAGAAAAATAGTAATTTGGTTTGGTTAGATTAAGATTTGAGGCTAATTTTTATTTTTTTCATTTTCCATCCTTTTTCGGCATCACTAGAAAATCAAAATTATTTTCAAAACACACCACGACTTTTTTCAATCTTAAGTTTGTAAGATAAAGAAGTGTTTATTTATGAATAATGTAATAAACACTCTTATAATGGAATTTTTATGTTACAACCGATAATATTTGGGAGAAAGTAACCAATTAATATTAACCATTTTCCTTACTAGTCCGGATGAAACTAAAGTCAATATAATAACTTTTTTTTTTCATATTCGATTTTGTTCCTGTTTTTTTCTAGGAATATCGTATTTAAATAATAATATTTATTATAATTTGAAACAACCATTATTTAACAACAAATTTTAAGAAAGCTTTGACTGTCCAACTAGGAACGAATCCCATTTTAGGACAGTCAAATTGACAAGATTATTTCATATTAAGTGCCAGTATACAAAAATAAAAGGAACAAAATCTAGTATTGACATATTATGGTAATGTAGTACATCTAGAAAAAAGTATAATAATTAAGTGTAAAGAGATGTGAAGAAGAGTACAGAAAAAAAAACAATTGGGTATATAAGATAATTTGATCATAGGATAATAGTTAATATAGAATAATAGTTATATTCAAAGAGTTAAGAAAAAAATATGGAGTAATAATTTACATATATCAGATAATTTGAGAATAGTATAATTTTTGAGTACTTATGAAGAGATGAGAAAAACAAATACATTTTTTTTCATTGAAAATTTTTGTTACATAAGTACATTTTGAAACAGACTACAAAAAAACAGAAAATATGTTAAAAATAAACATGTAAACAAAAAATTTCACAAAGGTATAATAATATTTTTTTATCACATTTCTATGGGTTATGTGAAAGTTTTCATTTTCAACAAAAAATAAGGTTATCATTTTCTTAAGAGAAATAACTGCTAGCACAAATAACAAAGTTAAAATATGAAATAGTAGACAATTACGTATACGTGTTTGATAGGTACTGGTTGGTACTATAATTGCGGTTTCTTCCCAGTTGCAGAACTAACTTACCAAAGGTGATGCCTCTGGGAAAACTTTTCTAGGTTAATTAACTGCCTCGCAGGAAATGTGGATATTTTCTACGTGGCCTACTATAATTTTATGTCACATTATAATATTATGTTTTACATATATGTTATATAATTATGCTAATTATATTTTCTTAATTTTTTTATCGCTTTTGCATTGTATCGGTGTTTATAACTGTTTTTGGAAAATAAGTAAATAAAGAATAAAAAAAATGCGTTTAAAATTAAGTACTAAAAAAAAAAAATTATTAATTTATATCGATAAGATTGAATTAGGTACCACTCAGTTTTATGAGCCAACGACGAATATAGAATCTGATTTTGCTGAGTTATTAATTTTACAGCTGTTACATTTGTTTTGATGCCCTACTTCCGACTAAGCCAAATAAAAGCGAATTTAAATTTAAAAAGTCATCGATTATTATAACATCGGAAATTTCAAATTTGCTCACTTTGAATTCGAAGATTGAAGACTCAACTCCCGCCATAATACTAGTACACGTTTTTAGTCTGGGTACTGCGAATTAACTTCAAAGCATATCGTAAGGAATAAACCAGTATGATAACATTAAATAGGTGCGTGATAACTGAGGTAATTTCTAAGTAAAACTTATCCAGGAAACACTTATCAATGAAAAAAAAATGGAATGTAAAACAACATATTGCATGTGATTTAATTTAATTTTAACTAACTTTTAGTGGACTAAATATTTTGTTTGATTTTTTTAATTTAGTGTACCAAAATAAAAATTTCTCTTAAATAATTCTTTCCATAAAACAATGTATTCGATGTCCCGAACGATCGTCGCAGTTCCCAGTTGAAGTGAACCGCAGAGTGATAAATTCGTTGTCAACAGCATAATAACGATGTTTCATTCTGAATCACCGTGTAAAACGCTCCGTTCCGTCCGTTAAACGGCGATATAACGGCTCGTAACGGACGCCGATCACGACGGAAATATTAAATTCCGTTCATTATCACGACGCTGCATCGGCGCAGCGAGCACCGCGCAGTGTGGACAGCGCAGTATGCGATGCGCACTGTGCAGTGACTGCAGTTGAAGGATTCATATGAAAATTTTAGGCCAATTATTATAAAATCCCTGATTTGTGAGGTAGGTTTTTTTCAATGAATAATTGATTAAACATAAAATTTAAAAAAAAAACTTTTGTTTTGTTTGCATTGTTTTTGACTTTTTTGCATGTAAAATATGACGTACAGAATATTTTTTTTTGTCTAATTGTTCAAGTTATTTTGTTTGCGATTCGAACGAATATTATTCCTTTGAATGCTGTGTATAGCAAAATTGTTGTAAAAAGGAATTATTTTAATTTTATTTGCCCTACGAAGTTATGATGAAGTGACTAAACTAATCGCCATTTAGTATATTTAAAAAAAATGAAATGAAATAAAATTGTTGTATTATTAAAAAAATTTGTAGATTTGAACAATGTACATACAGGTTAACAGTCCATACTATTGGGCTGATAATGAGACGTGAAACTGGAGGAAGGATGA
The DNA here is from genome assembly GCA_022606495.2 of Halesus radiatus. Lineage (NCBI taxonomy): Eukaryota > Metazoa > Arthropoda > Insecta > Trichoptera > Limnephilidae > Halesus > Halesus radiatus. The sequence goes on along the minus strand of JAHDVE020004394.1, from coordinate 9,057 downwards.
ATGTAGACTGAATGCTGTAGAAATGAGATCCCTGAGGCATGTGTGTACTAAATTATGTTTTACGCTTACATCAGCATTGCATTCTTTGATGATTTCCATATTATTTGTTATACGATCGTGCATGGTTTTACCATACATACTCAAAAGGGATCTCTTATCCTCAGCATTTAGTCGACTTCCATCATTCCTCTGCCAATTCCATGCCTCACTGTGCTATACTTTATCAGGGTTGGTATAGGCGCACCATTATGGATTGCTAGCTTCAATTGATTTTATAATTTTCTTATAAGCGATAACTGTTTTGTATTCTAAATTATTCTACAGGTGATTTAAAAACATCGTCATGAACCTTTATTTCTAAAAATTGTACTTGTTAGCGAAACGTTTGTATTATTATAAATATTATTGTTACACATAAGATGGCATCACAGCCTCGGCTCGGTCTTTTCACCTCCTCCGCGGCGATGTGGTCGTTGGTCACGACACGATCCGCGAAAGGACGGGCGCGAGTTCGCTTCCCGGGACGTCCCAACGTATTATTGAATTATTAATTCACATATATCAAAGGACATGCCCCGAGCTTAGGAACGCTATGATTTTAACCCTTCGTCTGCCATATTCCAAGATTGGCTTACAAATGAATAGTGTTGCTGAAATTCAAAAGACCAGTATTCCGTTTCACCGCAATAACTGGCGAATGAGCTATTATTATTGGTATTACAAAGAAACTTACAAAATACACATTTTTTTGTAAGTATAGAAATATTTTATATCTAAATAATATTAAACGCTATGGCATTCCCGCCTCGAATATGGTACCAATACTAGGACCCATATTGGCAACTACAAATCATATCGACCGGTCAGTAACTCAGTTGGCATCGCGTCTGGGTCTCGCCTAGGTGTCGTGAGTTAAATTCCTCGGCTGGCATCACGACACAGGCAACATCGTCCGCTTACTGTGATGATAGTAAGAGATTTTCAAATATTATCATGATATTCTTAACCCGGGATTGTTTGTTTTATTAAAAAAATATATATGTATATATATATAAACGAGTATAATCACCTCTTCCAATTGTAAAAGGTAGATCAACATAGGTCATTAAAATCTTACTAGATCAACATACTACTGGAAGAGGTGATTATATATGTACGAGTATAATACAAAAACCCACAACGACATTATAAATACCACCATATAAGCTACTACAAGAACGCCAACAAATAAATTGTCAACTCTCTTGCAGTCCCCTTACATCCAAAATATCTGTGCTAAGAATTTTTTAATCAAAACATTTCAATAAATCAAAAAACTAAACAAAGAAACCTTATTTTCACAACACAAATAAATAAATAGCCGTGATTTATCAGAATTCACCAACCGTCCAATTAAAATATCATAACTACAATCATAGCACCGACGTTTATGTTCTATATAAAGATGGTTTTTGATTAAATAGACTATTAGGACTAATTAGATTAGATAATTTAGAAGGAATAGAAATAAAGGAGGCCATTAAAATTGATAGTATTATTCTTAATATGAACATATAAATATTAGATATATTTCCTGTTAACTCTAAATTTCCCAATTCTTCTTAATCCCTCCCTCCTCTGACGTTCTGTCTTTTTTTTATGGATTGTCTCATTCTATTACATGTAAATATATCTCGGTCTCGCTGTTCCATTGTGTCATTTGATGTTTTGTGTGCCACTTATTATATTTTCTATATCTCACCTACATATATGCGCACTCTATGTATTCTTGTTTTGTTTTAAATTTTACCCTCAGAAAGCTTGGGAAAGGAGGAACCAGTTAGTGGTGAATTTAAAAATAATTTACGATTCTCAATATCCTTAAAATATTTAAGAAATTTTTATCTCCAGCTACTATAAATATCTCACTCGTAATAATTGGTGCAATAATGAATATGAAAATGGCATTTAAAAACCTGGAAAAAATGTGGGTTATTCCTTTCCGTCATTTCACAATTCCATTTGGTTAGTTACACAATATATTGTTCATTATAAATAAAAGTAATGAACCCAGATTAATCGTTACTAACAGCTGAGGGGTTAACGCAAGCAATATCGGTATTACTAATCGGGGAATAATATTCAAATGTCTCATAGTTTAACCCGTGGAGCGCAGCGCGCAAATCGTGACCATGTAATTAAAGCAATTTGTCCAAAGAAACTACACTTACGAAATTGCTTAATTGCCACATTTTCTTGAGCTATTTTTAGCTGAAACAACAATAAAACACATTTTTTATAACGATATTATGCCATCGAAAGACAAAACAGGGCTAAGACTCGCAACAAGTCACCATGAAAATATTTAATTATTCGTATGAAATCGTTCATAAAATAATTCGTTTGGATTCGTAATAGTAATTCTTATATGTCAATATTGTCTCAATGACCCGATTCAAGTATTTAATTCACCTGATCGTACCATGTCTTCCTCGGACGTCCCCAACCTCTACCTTCTAAACTAAACAAAAACATATCTAAATCCATTTCAAACAAAATCTCGACTCAGTTTTGATTGTCATCGGCTCTCTCGATTATCAACAAAAAAAAGTATTTATATATTTAATTTTTTTTATTTAAACACATACAACAATGTTGCATTCCCATGAGTAATCAATTCAACTGATTTTGTGACTGTTAATTTTTGCTAGATAATATTAGGTTTAACAAAGTTTTTAAGGCAATGAAATTATAAAAACAAAAGATGTAAACTATTAGAAAATAACGTAAATAAATTTACAGTCTCGAAACATACAGATACAATAGAAATGCGTAAAAATCTTTTATAAAAGAGAAATATACTTACATCAGAATCTGCAGGCGGCTATCAGAACAGAGTTAATAGAGAAAATACTTTTTAAGCTGTTAAACAGTTTACATTCCTAAAAGAACATAAGTTCACTCGTACATTTCTAGTCATTAGCAAGAATTTTATACATTTTCTGTGTCGGTGAATATCATGCATTAATATTTTTTAACAATTATTGTTATTTTGGTTTCCGTAATAATTTAACGTGCTGCCAAATTATTAAACAATGCGGTTAATAACCAGGTAGTGTAACTTTGGCGTCATGAGAAATACTTTAATTATACCTTGTCGTTAGTATATACGTAATGATTAAGCGTTTGACGAATTAAGATAATACTGTTTTAATAACAGTAAAATGCACTTCTACGAGTAAACTGGGGATTATATTTAATTTATTGAGCTCTATTTATGGACATCATAAACAAACGAGTGTATTTTATTTATAAGAATAACATTTAGAGAGTTAATGATATTTTTTGGATTATTTTCTTCATTAATCTAGAAATTCCCAGAGTGGAAGATACTCTCAGTATCACCCTGATGAAATACCATAATTCAGAATTGAAACGTTGCTTGAAATGGCTTTTAGCCGTGTTTGGTGACCAGATCTAAATAGTCAGGTATTTCCGCACCTTTCTCTTCCCCTTTTCCTTCCCCTCACTAATACCTTCAACCTCACAACATTCCCTAATATGGGATGCCATAGTATCACTAGCTCCAAACGGTTGGGAGCCGTTGGGACTCTTGTGCAGTATTCATGCCAGTATGAAAATTCAGATTCTATACAGACACCTAGTATGTAAGTTCGTATTACCTTCGAATTCACTTTTGATGTAAGTAGGTAATAAGTGAGAAAAATTCACAACGGACATTACCTTTCACAAATTTCTGAATCACGCTAAGAAGTAACCGTAAAAAAATAAAAATAGGATCTTGCCTGGCGTATCTAACGTATCCTAAATTTTAATAAAGTAATGCTTTTTCCAGCATTGCCGTGTGTTTATGCAATAGGTAACAAAACGTGAAAAAGAAATTTATTATAAATTTATAATTTATTCCCTTTACATACCAAATGTTAAAACAATTTTAAATAAATCAGGTTTACAATATAAATACACAAATCGATCATGTTTTTATTAATTAAGACTATTTAGTACTTAGTTTAAGTATTGTACATTTTGACAACATAAGAAATGATACGCTTAAGTATCTAAACTTTGGAAACTATTAGTTAACGCTATTTGATGGTTAAAAGCTCTGCTAATATGACAAAATACTCAACAAGTTTTAACAGACCTTCAGCAACTCGACTTAGGTTATGAAAAGTCGCATGTCTACAGAATGAAGCTGAATTATGATGTCACGCGTGCGGGCGGAGCGTTCTATCCGGCAGAAATACTCAGGGGTCCCTCCAACAGGTCGGGATTGCCACCAGGGACACATAAATTACTGGAGACACATAATGGGAAACAGAAATTGCTGGGTGTAACCGATTGCAACCTATTATACATTTCGTCTCGGCAAATTTGTAATGGGAAACCATTGAATATTCGTATTGCAATTGTGAGAACTTTAGCGATTTTGACTTTTTCTAATGCGTTATGATCTCTTCGGAAATAAGCAAGGCTTTAAATTTAATTAAACATTGGATGTAAATGGCAATCAGGTACATAAATAGATATTATTATTTCTTTTCCTTAAGATTAAATAACTTTATAGCCTCATTTTCAATTAAATGATTAAAAGTTATTTTGTATGCACAATAATTTAATAAATAAATATCAACATCTTTTGAAACCAATTATTTCCTCATGACATAATCCGACGGTAAATACCGTAAAATATATTGACATAATCATGGACAAATTATAAAAGTATACTAGATTCAGCATTAATGTAAAATATGTATATAAAATAGATATATTTTCAAATACTAATTATTATATTATCAGAAAAAAAAAACAAAACAAAACAAAATAAAAATCAAGGAGCTATAAAGGCATCCCAATATTTTTTTTTTTTAATATATATATATTTTTTATATGAATACCGCAGATAAGTCCCAACTGATCCCACCTGCCTGGAGCAAGTGAGACTATGGCATCCCCAACTGGGGAATATTGTGAGGCTGAAGTTATTGGGAGGGGAAGGAGAAGAGGGAGAGGAAGGTGGGGAAATACCTGGCTATTCAGATCTGGTCACCAATCACGGCTAAAAGCCATTTCAATTAACGTTTCAATTCTGAATGGTATTCTTTCACCAGGGAAGTACTGAGAGTATCTTCCACTCTGAAACGTGCGCAAATATACTTCATATTATTTTTAAATTAATTAATTGTGAAACAGCACAAATTAATTACATAAAATTTACTTGCGCACGCCGGGATTTGAACCCGCGACCTTCGGATTCATAGTCGAGAGCCTTACCCCTCGACCATAGATGCCGTCAATATAGACAGAATATGAAAATAAATTGGTGAGATGGCTAATTACATTAAAAGGGGGGGTTATTAATAATATTTATTTGACTAATTACTTATTCTACTATTTTAAATTTCCTAATTTATTTATTAAAAAACCAATTGTCTATATACCCATGTAAAATTTGTAGACCCTTATGTATGTCGGAAGTATGATTTGTTTCCTAAATTTTGTTGGGAAATTCAGAAAAATTATTATTACTCAAACGCCTTAAGTGCTCCTTAACTTTGACATAAAAATTTCAATAATTACTTGAAATATTAAAAAAAAGTTACATCGTTACAAATTAATTTGTTTAAAATATCATCCATATCCTTGTTGTGCTCCTTCGATAGTATGTGAAATGTTTTTTATTACTAAATTTGAAGAACGATGGGCGAACCTTTGGTTTCGAAACATGTTGATATTTATTTATTAAAATTTGGTTCATACAAGATAACTTTAAGATGTTATCATGTTTTATTGCGAAACCTCATAAAACTACCCATGCACACGGAGAGCGGAAATTCCAATATTCGAAGTGATGCAAATCACACACGTATGCGGAATTTTTAATCTAAATTCAATGCGTTTTAAGGATAAATTATTTCGCGGTTAATTTTATACGAAAATATTGCACATTTAGCCAGTTTCTAGAAGAAAAAAAAACTTCTTCAAAACGTATAAACAGTTAAAATTTGTTTTATTTTTTATTAACTTAGTAATCACACCCACGTTCTTTTAAATACCTAGAAGTGTTTACTGTTGTGACATTGCTTAATCCTGCGGTTTGATAAACATGTTATGATAATTACGATAAGCGTTTAGCGGTTATAAGACCTCAAAATTTACCTAGAAGCGTAACTCAACCGTAATAATGAAGAAATTGCCTGATCAGACCACGCCATGATTATTGAAATTCATGTCAATGTTTTACTAGGGAGCGCGGGTATGTTTGAACCCCACACGTGGCAGGAAGATTTCTGTAAGGAAGGAAGGAAGTGGATAGTAATTGGATGATTTGAAACGTTGCTTGAAATGGCTTTTAGCCGTGTTTGGTGACCAGATCTGAATAGCCAGGTATTTACCCTTTTCCCCACCATCCTCTCCCCCTTCTCCTTCAACTCCCCAATACCTTCAGCCTCACAACATTCCCCAATTGGGAATGCCATAGTCTCACTGGCTCCAGACGGTTGGGAGCAGTTTGAGACTCTTGTGCGGTATTCATATAAAAAAAAAAAAAGCGCCGTTATTGTGAAAAATCACCTCAAAGGCGTTGTACAAATATTACTTCTTATTCTCTAATCTAATTATGTACAAACAGATACAGAAAAACATACTTACCTGGTAGGTCGCTTCAGGTGAACACAGTTTTATAAGAAAATTTAAGCCTAGATGATATTTTAGTATATTTATTATTTACTCATAATTTTTTTTTTTACGTACATGCGAGTATTATTATTTACTTATGGTACTACTATTTACATAATTTTTTGTACATGCTATTATTTATCTATTTTTATTTACATATTATTATTTACCTATTTTTATTTTTATTATTATGTGCTTATTACTGTTTACATAATTTTATTTACTTATCATTATTTACCTATTTTTATTATTATGTACTTATTACTATTTACCTATTAATATTTAATGTGTATTATTATATGCTTATTACTATTAACTGATTATTGTTTACTTATTATTATTATTTAATTATTATAATATATTTTTTTAATTATTATTTACTTATTAATATTTACTATTTTTTATTCATGTATTATTATTTACTTATTACTATTTAATAATTATTATTTAATTGTAAAGCCGCTCATCCCAACACAGGATTGTCCTTTTGTTTTCATAATTAAATTTAAGAATAAATAAATAAATATGTTTTTCACAGTTGCTATTTTATCCTCCTTTTATATTAATGTTACATTTATTAGAAGATTGGTGTCACAAGAGAGGTAGATATATATAAAGCGCACTTGAGGTGAACCTTCACAAAACTGCGCTTTTGAAATTTACTCTTATTATTATTATTTATTATTTGAATAAAATATAATTTCTAGGAGGATCCTTATAAAATGACCTTAAAAAGCGTAAGTTTTTAATACATATTAAAAACTTATTGCGGATTGTGTATTTGCCCAACGATGCGTGTTTTTTTTTTAACTTATTCTATAAGTGACTTTAGGTAAGCACTAATCGGTTAGACTAACTAAGCAATTTACATGCACATTTCTTCAATTTATGGATATGATTGTTTGAAAAGATGATTTTTAGGTTTAGTTCTGAATTCTGTAAATAGTTGTTCTGTGGATAGTTGACATCTAGTAGTGGAGATAGATCGCATATCTAAAGCCTGCAGCAGGAAAAGTCATTATTCTTGGACAGTAGCCAAATATGGAATACTGTTGAATTTTTAGGATATAAGTTTTACGAAATCAATCAAAACAATAAATGATTTGTATGGGTGTTTAGCTATAACATTTAATCTTAATTCTTATACTTCTTACTTTAAAACCATGTCCAATATTAGACAAAAAGAAAATAAATTTTATTGAGATTATGAAATAGGTACCAGACTATGGAATATTTCCATGAATAACAACATTTTGATAGAAAACAAGCAAAAAAAATTGTATTTAGTCTTTTTTCAATCTTTTTTATAGAATCTATAAAAGAGATCTATGAGAATGAGCTTATCTATGCAATAGAATGCCCGATAGAATAGAAGCCCAATGTTGAATCCAGTCCAATTTATATTCTGTTTTATTCAAAATAGACCCTAGAATAGAACCGTGTGAACGGTAGTTACTACACGAACGCCGTCCTCTGCGCACAGTACAGTACTGTCTACGGTTATGTCCAATGAAAAATGGCTATTTCTTTCGGAGATTTTCTGCGTCACTTTGGGCTGTGTAAATATAAAATTATAATATATTATAGATAAGATACATTACAATAAATGAGAAACAGTTTTAAAAAAAAAAACATAAAAAGACAAGTACTAAGAATAACAAATAGTACAAGTACGTAAGCGTCTGTATATTAATGATTTTAACATTAATGTATCTGATAATCTGCATCCAGCATGCAATTGAATTAAAATATAATAGAAATAGAGCAAGTGTGAGCATGCTACAATTCCTGAATACAGAAAGGTTATCTCATAGAAATAAAGTTCGTCTTTAAAGTTTTAAGTCTTAATTAAACTATAGGTACACTAAATAAAACTCTATATCATACTTAATAATGACCTTACTTATTGATATAAGTTCAATTATCAATTAAATTAAATCATCACAGTTATAATTGGATGATTTGTATATCGCCGTTTTTGTGAAAAATCACCTCAATGACTGCAAAACACACAGTGTGAACAATGGTCTTGCATCTCCTTGGAAAGTTTGGGTAAGTAACGTTTGTAGATTGTTGTCGTTTTTTTTATTACATTTATACCGCACAAGAGTCTCAACTGCTCCCAACCATCTGGAGTCAGTGAGACCATAGCATCCCCAATTGGGGAATGTTGTGAGGCTGAAGGTATTGGGGAGGGGAAGGAAAGGGGGAAGAGGAAGGTGGGGAAATACCTGACTAATTCAGATCTGATCACCAAATACGGTTAAAGGCCATTTCAAGTCTTTTACCAGGGTGATACTGAGAGTACCTTTCACTCTGGAACGTGCGTAAATATACTATATATTATTTTTATATGAATTAATTGTGAAACAGCACAAA
>JAHDVE020004393.1:0-131853 GCA_022606495.2 Halesus radiatus | reverse complement strand
GTAGGGGTTGGGTAGGAGTTGGAGTAGGAGTTGGAGTAGGAGTTGGAGTAGGAGTTGGAGTAGGAGTTGGAGTAGGAGTTGGATTAGGAGTTGGGGTAGGAGTTGGAGTAGGAGTTGGAGTAGGAGTTGGAGTAGGAGTTGGAGTAGGAGTTGGAGTAGGAGTTGGAGTAGGAGTTGGAGTAGGAGTTGGAGTAGGAGTTGGAGTAGGAGTTCGAGTAGGAGTTGGAGTAGGAGTTGGAGTAGGGGTAGGAGGGTGAGGATAAATATTTTTCTCAATATTCGTTTTAAAAATTATTTTCAACACACACACTCCTTGCTTCATTCACATTTAAACACACATACACAACTATTCATAACCAATTGCAGCTCTGCAATGGGCAAAACCTAGTATATATTAATGCTCTAACTTTTTCGATTTTCAGACCACGCCTGGCCGGCCGAAAGCGACCTTGGCGCCCTATCCATTTAAAACACCCCGAGGTTCGTATTCGCGTGCAGTCAAGGGGATTTCGAAACCAAGCCAAAATCGACCTTCCGTCTATAGAAATTCAAAGACGATAAGGCTCGGAATCGGTCAAATATCGATGTAGCCAAAAAACGTATGGAAAAATTCAGACAACTGAAGTTAGCCGCGGACCGAAACTCGCATTCTTAAAAAAATCTCTGGAAACTACTGAAAATTTTGTATCGAAGATATTGAACGATTACGGGTTCCATCTATTGGCGAGAACTAGAACTAACCTTAAATCAGTAAGCAAAAATTCAAATCCAATCGAGTCGGTTCTATTTTCAACCGCAATCTTCGTACCCGCCGGGTGGCGCTGCTCGATCTTCATTCGAGTTTCCAGCGATATTTTACCCTACGTGTTGCCAGTGAAAGAAAAATAATAGACTCGCCGAGTATATATTTAAAAACTACGTACAAAAGGTAAAATCGGATCTCTCGGCGGAAAATTATCTTCACCGTTTGCCGTCTCCCACGAAATTACAATATCCTTTACTTAGACGAATCGGAGAGGTTAACTAAATAGATAATCGCTTTTAAAAACCACGTAGGAAGTTTTGAAAATCGCGACATCTATTGCAACCCATGAGAAAACTTCCACAATAATCGTTCAAACTTTTGACAGTTGGGAAATATAAAAAAAAGCGCCATTTCGTTCCTTCCCGCCCGCTCTCATATTGCATAATTTTTCTTAGAGAATTTTCCATAGATTGTATGCAAATACAAAAGTACCTACGCGAAAATTTTATCTAATAAAGCATTCGAATTTAATTTCCGGGTAGGTAGGTACCCAAGTATTTAAAGAAAACTAACGGAATAGTATGAAAAAAATGCTTTGAAGGTTTAATAATATTTTAAATAAACGAATTTGTTGAAATAGAATTACGGTTTTTTTTTAATGCCAAAGCGATTTTACACGGTGCCATTATTAATACTTATATGAGTAATATTGTAATACTTATTTGAAATATACAACGAACAAATAATTCAGTGAACGAAAAAAATCGATAAAAATTCATTTATTGATAGAAAACGACAATTTTTTGTATGATTTTTTTAAAAATTTATATAGCACTGTTTTTTTACTTTCCTCTTGAACTTAGCAGTTAGCTCCAAAGCCGCATTTTGCAAGATGTGGCTCATATTTTTAAGGGAAAATATTACGCAAAACACATTTATTAAAATAAAATCACTAGGGGTGGGGTAGGGGTCGGGGAAGGAAAAGGGGTAAGAGCAGGGGTAGGGGTAGGGGTAGGGGTAGTTTTTGCCGATATGGGTATCAAACTGAGCGTCTTAACCTACGCAACGAGATTTGGGAAATTAAAAATTTGGCAACAAATTTCTAGGCCCCATTTGTCGAGATAAAGCTAACATTGAAAGTTTTTTTCTTTTCATTTTCTTTAAATACTTAATAGTGGTAGTCGTAGGGTAGAAGTTGGGTAGATGTAGGGTAGGAGTTGGGTAGATGTAGGGTAGGAGTTGGGTAGATGTAGGGTAGGAGTTGGCTAGATGTAGGGTAGGAGTTGGGTAGATGTAGGGTAGGAGTTGGAGTAGGAGTTGGAGTAGGAGTTGGAGTAGGAGTTGGAGTAGGAGTTGGAGTAGAGGTTGGAGTAGGAGTTGGAGTAGGAGTTGGAGTAGGAGTTGGAGTAGGAGTTGGAGTAGGAGTTGGAGTAGGAGTTGGAGTAGGAGTTGGAGTAGGAGTTGGATTAGGAGTTTGGGTAGGAGTTGGAGTAGGAGTTGGAGTAGGAGTTGGAGTAGGAGTTGGAGTAGGAGTAGGAGTTGGAGTAGGAATTGGAGTAGGAGTTGGAGTAGGAGTTGGAGTAGGAGTTGGAGTAGGAGTAGGAGTTGGAGTAGGAGTTGGAGTAGGAGTTGGAGTAGGAGTTGAGTAGGAGTTGGAGTAGGAGTTGGAGTAGGGGTAGGAGGTTGAGTATAAATATTTTTCCAAATATTCGTTTTAAAAATTATTTCCAACACACACACTTCTTGCTTCATCCACATTACAACACATATTCTAAATACACAAACCAATTGCAGCACTGCAATAGGCAAAACCTAGTAGTAAATTGTTGTTGTAAGTTTAAGAGAAACGGCTGCGTAGCCTGTTTCACACAAAACTTAATTTTGGATTTGAGGCCAAAATACTCACATGATTGACCTAATGATTTTTTTTTCTACAAAAAGTATAGTAAATATTTAGTACGCATTAGAAGTAATTTATTTATTTTTGTTTTACATTATGAAATATAGGCCATTAAAGGAATTGATTTTTCGCAATTTTAGAGGTACCTTTAACAATTACTTTGGGGCTAAAGGTGAGGTAAAAAAAAGTTTTACCCCGTCTACTTTGAAAATATAATGAAATATAAAATAAATTTTAAATAACATTAAAATAAGATTTATGGTGGGCTTTAAATTAAATTAAAAACTACCAATTTAGGTTGGAATACAAATTTGCCTTTACGTAATTTATTTTTATTTGCGTAATCATATTTACATAGCAAATAATAATTTTTAATATATATATACAATAAACCCGCAAATAAATTTCTAAGTTGCCTCTGAAAAAAAAAATCATGGCACATATTTCATAATTTACAACAAAAATACTTCTCATACGTACTACATATTTACTAAACCTTTAATTTTAAAAAATATATCATTCAGTTTGGATGAAATAATGATGAATTTGGTTGAAATTGAATGAAAAAAAATATCCAAAATTAAGTTATATATGAAACAGACAGCGCAGCCGTTCCTCTTAAAGCCTTTCAAGAAACTTATAAAGATATAATATATTTTTGTAGAACTAATATATATACTGTATTTTTATAAGTTTCTTGGAGCTTTAAACTTACAATAACAATTTATTCCATTTCATATTCCGTATATACACCCGCCAACGAACAATTCATCTCAATATTTAAAAGCATTAAGCGGTCAAGTGTTTTTGTCTAAAATATCTGTGAGCGCGTATCACGTTTCGTTTAACCTTAACGAATCTTATCTTTTCCTTTTTCATATAGATTCTGTTATTCCAACGCTGGCTCGAGTATTTGATTCCCTTGATTGTACCGTGTCCGACATCCACGTCATGCGCCTCGTATATTCTCCTGACGCCGCTTTCTCCATCCATCCACTAAACATGTCCAAATTCTTCATCTTATTAATTTTCTTACAACACAAATGTCTCGTGGATCTGCTATTCACTGCATTCAATAATTCAGTCTACTTTCTGCCTTCGGTCTTCTTCCGCTAGTCCTATCCCTCACTGCCGTACAACAAGAATGATATCAGTTCCTACTCCATAATTACACTTAAGTTCAACAAACTCGTATTATGTTAAAACGTAGTTTTCTTAAAGACTTAATAAATGGTCATAAGTCATAACGAAGAGAGAGTATACAATACCTTAGCAAAAAAAAACAGCTTAATCTTATTTTAATGAGATAGCTTGTTATCCACACGGGTTACCTTCCAAATAACACTTTTTTGTAGTAACCTAATAAATTGGTTTGGATAAAAAAAGGTATAAGGTAAAGGTATCTAAGCTTTCGTTGGTAATACATACTTGAAACCCAAGAGGTAGCTATCCAATACATAATGCAATATAAAATGTTGATGTCGCTTTGCTAACATTTTATCCGAGTTTTGTGTTTTGGTTTTCCTAGAATTTGTTGTGGTTTCAAAGTTACCTATCAAATTCGAATGGTGATTAAAATGACACCTTCTGAAAAAGATTTCGTTAAAAAATTTGTTAGACGTGTCGTATTACTATTTCGATTCTCACTGCGAGATAAATATCTTTTTCACTCAATCAATTTTTTTATGTAGTTTGCGTCCTTGAAGTGATTATTCACAAGAACGGCGCTATACAAATCATGAAAATATGATTTATGTATTTCAGTGTCGATAAATCGACGTTTATTGAAAGAATGTTATACAGTTTCATACAATACGGTATGTTAGTACAATATATGTTACATAATTATATTATTGTATGGTTTAAATTACAGTTCTGAGGTAGATAAACACTCGAATGATGTAGAAAATGTGCATTGCCGGTGACTCACCAAAACTCACGAACGGTGTAAACTGGAGTCATAAAATTTGCACAAATATTTCTGATTGTGTTTTCTTGGCCAACGTAACTATTTTGAGCACGCATTTTATTTTTACTTATTTATTTATCAATTCAGAAAAAATGTTTTACAGTATGAACACTTTGACTGTCCAACTGGGTAATTCCCATTTTAGGACAGTCAAATTGACAAGCTTTGTTCATATTATATAAGATATGGGAGAGAAAATAAAAAAACAAACATTATATATTACATAACAGTTAATTTAATTAAAGTGATTTTATTAATATTTAAATAATGTTTTTAATATTTGGTATCAAAGACCAAAACATTCATCAAAGGTGGTTTTCATCATCATCATGAGCTATGTAGCTTCGATATATCTAGTTAATGGAACAAATAAATAAAAAATGTAGACAAAATAAGAAGCCGGAGAGCAAAGCAAATAGAGCTACTAAATAACAAAGGTTTTTCATAAAATTCTTGAAATTTTTAATAAAAACAAATGTTTTTTTTGGGAACGGTTACTAGGGCCCGGTTACCCTAAAGTTTTCAATCCTTACGTTTGGGAAATTTTTATTTCAGACAGGCCGGGCAAGTACAAATTCCTGACAATCATAAAACTGATACCAAAGGGATATAAATGCGGAGAATTTTGCGCGGGAGGGGGAGGCTTAAGCGGCGCTCATCGCAGGGGTGCGTGTACCACCCCCAGCCCTTCACCCCCCGCTGTGTGTTGCCATAACGACAGACTGATATACATACGTACAGATGTTCGTACTTCAGACGAAATTACAAAGTGCACGAAATCGCAGGACAGAACCATTAGCGCGCCATAGCAGATTGAAACATTCGATTACATCGACAATGGAAAAGTGGAAGCAAATATGTAGTATGTAATGCGGCAAATATTTGTATTTGTGCCGTGTTAAGTCCTGTAGTTTTATTGTATTTTGAATTGGAAGACATTTTATTGTTTGAATTTTAGAGAATTAAATCGTATCGCGCTTGTTTCGGACAGCCTTACAGTGTTCATCACCGGGGAGAGATGTAGATATAGAGTATAGGTGCCCTAATAATGAACATTGCAAGGTTGTCCGAAACGTTAGCTAAATCTCCTTACAACTTAATACAACAAATTCAAATAACAAAATGTTCGCCCTATCCAGTGTGTAGATGTCTGTATGATGAAAACTGCAAGACTGTCAGAAACGTTGTCTCAAAAAGGAGGAGGAAGCTCAAAATGACTTACCTCATAATCTTAAACTAACGTTTCCAACAGTCTTGCATTGTTCAACATGGGGACAGATACCCTGATAATGGACACAGCAAAACTATCGTTGTCTTGAGGAGGAAGAAGCATAACAAGATTTAATACCTCAAAAGTCAAACAGTATAATGCTTGCCATGAGAACCTTAAATCATATCAGGACGAGCCTTACATATTATTTGTAGCTACATGTGAAAGAGCGCCATTCAGAATCGAAACGTTGATTGTAATGGCTTTAGCCGTGTTTGGTAGCCAGATCTGAATAGCCAGGTACTTCGCCACCCTCCTCTTCCCTATCTCCTTCCCCTCCTCAATACCTTCAGCGTCACAACATATCCCCATTGGGGATGCCATACTGGCTCCAGACGGTTGGGAGCAGCTGGGACTCTTGTGTGGTATCACATTTTAAAAAAGCCTGCTTACATTTGAAAATTGATAGATGAGTTCCGAGGAAGTGGAATCTGATGAATCGAACTGTCTATAAAAGCGCATGATTAAATGTAAACGTGGAAAACAGCGGAACATCCATCTTCATCAGCTTCCGCGTTCACCAATTTATTGCAAGTGATGGATTGCATAACTTCATCGAAGCAATCGCTCCTCATGCGATAGCAATGCGGGGATGGGTCGGGTATATTTGATAAAACTCCCATTATATTCCCTCAATCATACAAAAAACGCAACCTTTTAGATATTATCGAAATGTTTTGTTTTGATATCTTGAGTGATAGTGCCTATGGGGAAGAATTTTATAGTTTCAAACGAGTTCACACATTACCCGATCTGAAAAAAAAGACACAGCGGGTATATTTCAATACGCTGTAGTTGAATGCACTAACGGTTTAAGTGCGATGCGAAAAAGTTAGTACTATGATTATTATATTTAATTTTGACAATAGGTTTAAGCTGAATACAAGCAAAACAGAATTTCAGTGGATTGCATCACCCAGAGACAGTACGAAATTGACAATAATCCAATACCAGTCTCCGGAATAGACATTATTCCCTTAAAATAATAAAGTTCAGTTTCTTGGCGTGTACTTGGACCAAAATAATAAAATCCATAAGAAGCTCCCAATAGATTCTGCTAAGACTCTGGTAAATGTTCTTGTAGTCTCCAGATTGGACTACTGCAATAGTTTATACGCTGGTCTGCCTAATGTACATTTGAACAGACTACAAGGAGCGTTCAACACAGCAGCTCGTCTAGTATGCGGTGCCACCAAATATATCACTCCTCTTCTAAGTGATTGCCTACACTGGCTTCGAGTCACAGGCACCTTTCAGTTGTTGATTCTTCCCGAATTATTTTCCAGGTGTTAAAATTGAATAAATTAATATCTATTAAAAGGTTCTTACGCTTTTTAAGGTCATTTTATAAATATTTTCCAGTCCTAATAAATATAAATATTTCAATAAATACAAACTCTTCTTGTGCCACCAATCTTCTAATAAATGTAACATCAATATAAAATGAAGATAAAATAGCAATTGTAAAACTTTCATCTCTATACCTAAATTTTCTAATAATACTGTGTTCATCTGAAGCGACCTGCCAGGTAAGTATGTTTTTTTGTATCTGTCTGTACATAATTTGATAAAGAATAGGTAGTAATATTTGTACAGCGCCCTTGAGGTGATTTTTCAAAAAACGACGCAATTCAAATCATCCGATTATTATTATTATTATTATAAAGAGTTCAGTTTAAAATTTGTCTTATGCTATATAAGACACTGAACGGACTGGCATCATCATATAATACTTGACTGATCTCTGCGTGAGGGACAATCTTACTCAGAGGCAACCTTTAAGAAAAACTAAAAACATATATATTAAGGGGCTACAAACTTTAACAAGATATCAAGCACCTTGGGGTGATTTTAGTCACTAAACGGCGATATAGAAAAATTGATCATTTATTATTATCACAAAATTCATATCAATATCGATGTTTCTGTATTCTAGGTGAACTTCGGAAAAAACATTAATCTTGAGAGATATGTTGTAATTATTGTATTTACAAGCATATGAAGGTCTACCTTACGACATGAATGATTTTTTGGTTATTTTTCATGAACTCACTATGTTTGAACATTCATTACCTGAGTAAAAATAACCTCATTATTGTAAAAGGTATGCAATGTGATATTGCGCTCCTCCAAGAACAAAAGGGACAGGACTACCCACCGATATAACCGCAAATGACAATATTGCAGATGCCCAGAAGTAGACACCATCCAACAAGCCACCGGAAGAGGGGGGGCTGCAAGGAAAACCTGGCAGTCCTGCCACAGTTTCTGATCGTCCTCTGCACACATAACTCCAGAACCATTTTAAAATGTCACATTACACACTAAGCACCCTTGAAAACACTCCAATACACGAACACTCATCGTCTGAACACAATGTATAAACAAAAAGAGCAATGTTTATTGAAACATTCCAGAATAATTACGTTTTTCTTCCTCGCCATCATAGATATTTTAGGTGAACATCCTTATTGTATAAGATATTTTGTTCTAGAGAAACCAATAAAGTACGCGATAGTAATTCATTTGGTCACTTCCCTTATCGGCTTACACTTTGCCTGTCTCCTAATTATCCCGTAGATCAAATTACAAAGCGTAAATACACACTGTTAAAACATGGATATTTTGTGTCACCCCCGTTTTGTTTTGTCTTTAGTTTGCACGGGTAATTCGTTTTTTCCACGAGCGATAATTCTACGTATTAAATTTCCGCAGGTAATCCCGTAGCCTTCAAGTTTTCAGCTGGAATTTACTGTGGCTACTCACTTGGAGCTTTATAATATAACACTTCAAATTTATATGAACGTTAAACATCTCTATCTTCAGTAGATAAACAAACATCACTTCAAGTATTTCTTTATGATTCGCATATTTACACAATTAGGTAATGTATCAAATAGAATTATACACAAAGTCACCTACCTACGCAAATTTGCTTATTATAAGCCTCAACACTTCAAGAATAATATTATACTTTTTCATATACTCGGCATTCGAAATCCGCTGTAATGTCAATAATATACATAGTTTGCACAAGTTTCAATACTAATAAAGAACTTTGTTAACAGTTATTTTTTTTTTAATTTGTATGAATTGTCAATATATTTTGCACAAATTTAAAAACTAATAAAGCACTTTTTTCATAGTTCTTATTTTAAATTTGTTTCGAATGTTTTTTTTTTACGATGACAGCTCATTTCAAATTTGGAACACGCTTCGCGCGGGAAGTTCTTTGAAAGCGCGGCAACCGACCCTACCGCCAACACTCCCGCCAAAGAACTAAAAGCGAACTAAAGCTGAAGCCTAGAGCCACTATGGACTATGAGAGCGGTAGGGCGATAGGCAATAGGCAATAGGTATGCGCCTAGACCTAGCGTATGTAGGCATTACGAGTAGCTCTGCAGTACTAGCACCGGATAGTTTTGGCGATCGATAGGTAAAATAGGCTTTTCACACTAATTATAGGTTTATGGACTTTATAAACCGATCGCCCTAATTTATTATTGTTTTTTTTTTATTCTGACAAAGTCTGGTAATAGAGCTCGTTTTCAAACAACATACTAGATTATTATGGAGCTTTTTGAAATTGACAATATTGAAACAAAAAACATGTATATCTGCGTGCTTGCCTACTTACTAAAAATGGTAGATAGGTACCTACTTCAAACATACCAACGTATTCATAATGATTTTTGGAGTAATCAAAAATTTTCAATGGAAACCCGACTTTTCAATAATGAATGACGTTTTAATTTTTTTGTGGCTGTCCAGCATCGTACACAAAGAAACGGGAAAATCCGAGCCCCTTTATCTCCATTATATTCAAAACATCAAATCCCCCTCCTTCCGGACGATTATCAGCCTCCTGCTCACTCACTCCGATATATTTCGATGAATAAAATCCACTGACCCGAATTTTCACTTACGCTGTTATAAAATTAATGATGAAATTCCCATCCCCTTCGGAAATTCGGCACGTGGTATTATAACCTACACAGATGCAGAAACATAATATACAAATGCAATTTATGTGGTAGGTATGTATAGACGAGATATTTATGCATTTGATAGTATGTACTGGGTGGTATAAATGTCTCGGTATAAACACTCACAAACCAACCATCAGGAAATTTAATAAAAAGTCGGGTGTTTGTTTTATTGTACCTACCATTTTGGATTGTGATCTTGTTGAAAACTTCCATATTTTTAACATTTTACATATCCATATCCCGTTCCAACCATAGTTTTCATTCACTAATTCAACGCTTACACAGTCTTTGGTAACAAATACTTAAATGATATGGATGTATTTGACAATAATCTAAGCCTGGCAAATTAAAAAAAAAAGGATGAACGAATTATTTCTATCTAGTTTATACATTATTTACTTATTTGTTATTAATGTTAATATTGTGGATGTTGTATTATTTTACCTTTTCCGTTCCTTTATATTCCTGTGTGTTTTTAACTTTTGTGCAGTTTTTTTTTCTTATTTCTTTTTTTAAGTCTAACTTAACTTTTGTTGTAGCTTTTCAAGTGTAATTTAACTTTTTTCAAGTGTAATTTAACTTTTTTCAAGTTTAATTTAACTTTTGTGCATATTTTCTATTTTTCGTTTTTCTTATATGATTTAAAAATGATATATCTGTATTTAAAAGCCCTTTGGTCGCTTAAATAATAAATTAATCTATTTTACAGCGGATTTCATACTGTTAACACTGATCTTTTGGAACACAAAATATGTATCCGTGTGCGATAGGAAAATCGAATGAGTAAAAAATACGTAAATAATCTGTACTTTTATTGAAGCAACGAACATACGGTATGATTCAGTATTTGAAAAATACGATAAGTTCAAATGTTATAGTAAGAACATTTTGTAAATGGATTGATGACCTTACTTTTACTTTGCTTATATCAATATGTAGAGTAACTTCGGGTAATATGGCCTGGTCGGCCAATATGGCCCGCCGCACTTTCTTCAAAACGTGGCAACGTTGCGAGTGGATTATACCCGCTTTGTAATAACCCCCCACTCCACATATCTTCATTGTGTTCTTATGACTCGGTGAGTACGCACGCGTCTGTGACGAGCGGAGATCTATTTTTACACCTTTGGATCTTATTTTTTGGTAAGTTTTGAACATCATATTAACTTAAATGCAATATGTATTCCAATTTCAGCTTTAACAGTGTGTTAAGATATCCCTAGTTAATGATTGTAACAAATTATTTGGCATATATTTTGTGTCACTTTAAAGTTTGAGGTTAGTTTCATAAAACGTCTTTTACGGGCAGTATGGCCTAGTAGGCCTTATTACCCTCGTACTATTTTGCAATTGTATACTTTTTTTGTCTTCAGATTATGGCTCCCACTGTGCCAAATTCTATTTAATAACGCCAAACACGGAGCAAAGAATCCATGAGAAAGGCCATTGAAGATGAAAGAAGCAAGAAGATGGATACACTTAAAGCTTCGAAGCAGTACAATATGCCTAGAACAAAACTGAGACGTTTAGTAGTGAACAAAGAAGTACCAGCTGAATTGGTTACATGCGCGGAGTTGGAAAGAAACCGACTTTGCCTTTTGAGCTTGAGAAACAGCTTATCAATTTTGTGTTGGCAATGGAAACAAAGTTATTTGGCTAAGTAAGAAAAGATGTCATGAGTTAAGCTTATCAGATTGCAGTTAAAAATGGACAGAAATGTGTTTAAATACTACGACTCTATAGATAGGAATGAGTACAAAGAAAATAAAGAAAACGTCCGTTCAACATCTCCAGTGATTGAATCTGTTTCCGGGGAACATTCAACCTTTGGATTGTTGGGATAACAGGCAAATACTGCCATTAAATTGGTTCTACTAACCGCTTCTCCCGCGTCCCTCTAGCCTTCGATTTCAACGGAACAAAGCTATATTAATCCTTTTCATATATCTCCAATTCAGTCAAATTTCTCAAGGAAAACTAGTAACAGCGGCCGGAAGGCTGCCAAATCCACGTTGCTGACTGCATCCCCATATAAATCGGAACTTGAAAGCTCGTTAAAGTAGACGGAAGAGAAAATGAATAAGGCTGAAAACAGGAAACATAATGAAATGAGGGGAAAAGGAGAAAATAAGAAGATTAAAACCAAGATTTCACCAAAAATTATGACCGGACGTCCAGCATGTTCCACCTCGGAAGAAGATAGTGAACCTTCCTATGAAGACAGCTCAGATGAAAGCCCCGACAGACGTAATGAAAAAGATGCTAAATGAATAATAATAATGCTAATAAATAACTGTGAATATCCGTATTTTGAGGACACCAGATGTGAAATTTGGATACAATGTTTGTCTTGTAACCCCTGGGCTCATTAAGAATGTACT
Source organism: Halesus radiatus (assembly GCA_022606495.2). NCBI lineage: Eukaryota > Metazoa > Arthropoda > Insecta > Trichoptera > Limnephilidae > Halesus > Halesus radiatus. The sequence goes on along the minus strand of JAHDVE020004393.1, from coordinate 119,599 downwards.
GGAGCAGTGACAAGCTAATTTTCTTTTCGAGTTTTGTACAAATAAATAATTCTAAATTTGTTTGATTTAATTTCAGTAACGTAACTCACTGGCGGGCCATAATACCCTACCATTTTTATTACGTTGATTCTGAAGGTTTTAAGAAAATTTAGTTGCTTTCTGATTATTATGATTTAGTTTGACTGATACAATTTGATTCCCGATTAGTTTATTTACTGAAATAAACCGTAAAGATTTTATCACATCGTAAACAAAGTGTTTTATTAAGAATGATGCTTATGGTGTGCCATATTACCCGAAGTTACTCTAATATTTGTTATCACTCTGTTAAATGTTACTAATAAACAATAAGTAAATCAATATTAAGGGTTAATTTAGAAGCCAGAATTACATTAACAAATTATTCCGATTAATATTTTGTATGTACAACAAACAATAAAATTCATCTCCATATTAAAACGCATAACGTGCTAAAAGTGTTTTATTGGAAAATATTGAAATTAGCCCCATCTTATGGTGCGATGTTTCTATAGCTCCGTTTCAAATACCCTTAATGTGCTATTATTTTGAGACACACTGTAGTTGTATAATTTTATTATAATCTCGCCTGCATACAATGCACAATAAACACGTGCATAGCGCATAGGCTGCATAGAGTGCATAGTGCATAGAGCTTTGGCGCATAGGTGGGTGCATCTGGCACTAGCACTACTCACCCAAATAATGAGAAGGACGCCAGCCCTGTGTATGTGTTTCATTGATTTTCCAAATTCCCCAGCGCCAAATTATTGTTCGCTACTTTTTGGGTCAGTGGGTTTCTATGAGTATGACATTAAGAAGTTCCGCGCTCTCAGCATGTCTTTCGGAAATCGACATTCTTTCATTTATGTGAAATAGAAAAAATTCACGAACGGTGAGATCTGCGGTCATGAAATTTGAACTGATTTTTCTGTTTAGAATTTTTGTGTAGAATTTCAGTGTTAAGATTTCCGATAAACGAAACTTTTTTTTTGCTAAAATGGTGCCTTAGTCTTATAATAAGGTGCAAGGGGGGGGAAGGTTAAAGGTGCTTATTCTGTATGCGTAACGAGATTACAATTACTGCGCGGAGGCTGACGGGTGTCGCATCCAGCTAGGAACGTTCCGTGCTGACATGACGCTGCAAAAGAGGCTAAGGTATAGTGTTGCCAACTCGGGTCTTTTACAGCTAGATTTAGACTCGGCACCAAAAAAACCTGCTTTGGCTTCTTAGTTCCCTTTTTCAGGTATTTTAGCTCTATTCATGTATATTAACTAATGATATTCTCTATTAGATATATGATGGTGGTAATTTCCCCACACAACCCGTTATTTTCTCTCCGAATTCTCTTACCCCTTGTTTTTTTTCGTTTCGGGGGACATCTAGCTCTACTTGTTTGATTAATTTGTGTTATTTCACAATTTATTCATTTAAAATAACATACGAGTATATTATATTAGTGACACGTTCCAGAATGGAAGATAGATACTTTCAGTATCAACCTGGTGAAAGACCACCATTCAGAATCGAAACGTTGCTTGTAATGGCTTTAGCCGTGTTTGGTGACTAGATCTGAATAGCCATGTACTTCCCCACCTTCCTCATCCCCCCCTCCCCAATACATTCAGCCTCACAACATACCCCAATTGGGGATGACACAGTCTCACTGGCTCCAACCGGTTGGGAGCAGCTGGGACTCTTATGCAGTACTCACATAATTTTTTTTTTTTAAATAACTAAAGGAAAAAAAAACCGAGATGCAAAAATGGCCAGGATGTCCTTAAAATCAGCCAGAAAACCAGAAGATGAGGAAAACTTCAACATAGAAGGTGCAAGCATAACAGATTAAAAAAATTGTCGAAAAATGCCATGTGAAACTGAAAACGCGTATATCTCAAAAATACATTTTTCAAACTGGCCGGAAAGATAAATTCTACATACGAGTACATAAAATTTTATAAAATATTTTTGAACCAACCGGTTTCGGTTCAGCCTGAACCTTCGGGATTTTATAAATACATTCTACAGATATGTTAATCAATTGATATTTTAACTGTACCTTCAAAATTTTATTATCTTGATTTTATTGTACGGTTTTACGTTTCGTCATAATTTTTTTTTTTTTATTATATTTTAATTATTTTTCACGAAATTTTCACGAACGCGCCATTTCTACAAAAATTGTATTTTTATTTTCTGTACTTCCTTCCCGAGATAACTGCCATATAGGCAGAAAACTTTTCGGTTTTTTGTGCCAGATAAAAAAAATAGAGAAGAAATCTTTGCGGCGACAAACCGCTGCCGGAGGAGAGAGGAGGCTTCGTTTGGTGAGCTATGGTTACGCCATTTTGAAAAAAAAAAGTTTAAATATACTACGAGTATTTACAATTTTAATCAAATTATTTTGTTACATATTTTTCAATATCTATTGAATAAGAAAAATATTTCAAAAAAGTTCTAGTAATAAAATTATGGAACTATAATAATATTATTGGTTCCTTTTATTCTCTGACGATTTTTAACAGAATTCTAATTTTTATGGCAGAGAGATTTGGCGATTTTACAAATACGTTTTTCGAATAACCTTTTACAAAAGGTTCATGCTTTCTACCGGAAATCCAAAATATCTCACGTTCAGCGATACATTATTTTAGCTAATGCTTCTAAATGGAAAAACCATGTAGGTTTTAAAACATGTGATGATTGTAGAGATTATGCCGTAAATTAGCTAGTGAAAACAGACCATCTCTTCATAAATCACTGCCATATAACATTTAGTAACAATGCTCGCACTAAAGTCAGTAGCCATAAGAAAGGTGAAGGTGGGGGTGGAAATATTAATAAATCATCCACCCAGTCGGCGTATAATGCTACCCTTGGCGCGATCTGTTCCCCGACCTATTATAATTCCTCGAACCTCTAATTGGTACGAAAAAAATCGCTTGTACATAGTTTTCCCGCTTCAACATTACTAACGATAGTATTTCATCTTTTTTTTCGGGACACCTTGGATTTGGGTAGTATTTTATCAGTCCGAGATGTTCTGTCAACGAAAGTACATATATTATGTACCTTGGAGGAAGTACATAGTATATACTTAATAAAAGTACCTACATTTTGACAGAACAATGTAATTACTCGCGCAAAGTACGCCTTCCCCTGGCACGGTTCGCTTATGCAATCTGCATAACATGGAAGTTGTATACGTAACGGATTCCAATTTCGACAGGCGTGGAGCTTTAACCCTGCTCGTTATTATTTGTGGGTTGAATTCTGTAATCATTTTGATTGCGAACTCTAAAATAAATAGGCATGAGCATTATGCCTGACAAATAACCATAGTTAGACAATCTGCGTTACTTCGGAATATATGTAACCCACAATCATCCGATATCCGAACTATTACTCTGTATTGGAAATTAAAATTTTCGTTTATTTCCAAAATTATGCAACTTCTTTTGCCCCCCATTCACATAATAAGTTCGAGCCCGAGCGCCAACCTGACAGCGACCCATCCGCCCGTGCCCATTCACTACACGAACCCTCAATGTTCACGGACTACAGTGTGCGTCGGACGGCTCTACACAGGAATGCTAGACAAAGAGCCGCACTGATTTGACGTTAATCTGAGAGTCGTGAGAATAATATGATTATCTACAGTAATAAGATGACGCAAATGTGAATAGTAGAAGTCGGAGGCACCCAAGAAAGACATGGCACGATCAAGTCAATCAAATACTTGAATAGGACCGTGTCAAGAGTCAGAATAACAGTAGGGTATATCTATATGAGATGATGTATGAATATAAATGAAGCAAGAACTATGTACCAAGACCGAGTTGTTTGGCGGTTCATTCTCTCTGCCTATCCTAGTGCAGAAACGGCGTGATGGTTAGTTAGTTAATCTATTAATTAAAAATAATATAGTATATTTGTGGCACGTTCCGGAGTGGTAGATACTTTCAGTATCGCCCTAATAAAAAACCACCATTTTGAGTCAAAACGTTGCTTGAAATGGCTTTAGCCGTGTTTGGTGACCAGATCTGAATATCCAGGTACTCCCCTACCATCCTCTTTCCCATCTTATTCCCTTCACCACTACCTTCAGCCTCACAATATTAAACATACCCCATTTGGGGATGCCATAGTCTCACTGGCTCCAGACGATCAGGAGCAGTTAAGGCTCTTGTACTCACATAAAAAATAGTAATAAGATAGAGCCTTGGAAAAATATTTGTACAGCACAGCGTCTTTGGGTTGATTTTTCTAAAATCATCATTATACAAATTATCGAAATATAATTATTTATTATAAAATTATATTATTTTAGATGAGTCATGGCTCCAAATGTAAAATGAATAAAAAGTATGAGAATATCCATTCACCTATTTAGTTTCGAGACTACATTATATAAACAAAATATTCAGCGAAAATAAACAAATCAATATACCAGACTTGAAGCCGTTCCCATTCACATCCGTGAATCGTGTGGGGCAGCCGGAGCGTGGGTCGGGCTCGGGGCTCGGTGTTTATTCCACCGACCGCGAGTCCAACCCGGACCCATGCTGAGCATATTCACCGCTTCCATACACAAGCGGATGGGTTGGCAAACCCGTGTTGATGAACCGATCCGGCGGATCGGTCCGCCTGTGAATGGGGCATATTACAATCTAAGATCATTCTATCATCTGAGATTCGAACCATAAAGGGAAATATTATGACTACATTATAACTTAAGTACATACTAATTTTGTGAAAAATCTCTAAAAAGTATTTTTATTTTAAGAAGAATATTATCACTCAAAAGTATAAAATAATATAAATTTTATAGATCTATAAATAGGTATGTTTATCGATCTAAATTCTATGAAGCTTTTATTATGAATGATGGATTCAGAAGACAATTTATTCCTAGTTTTGAACTGCCACTCCAAAGTAGGACCTCCAAACTTAGTATCTGGACAGCAAGTGTTGATGAACGCAAATTGGAGTTTCCAGGAATGCACAGTTGTGTAAGGTGGAGCCAGTATTTTAATGGTGGCCAGCAAAAAAGAACTGGATTCTTTTACAGCACTTTCCAGATGTTCTGAAGATGGCTAGAAAAAATTATTGGATTGGTGTATGAATGTAATGATTTAGTTTGGGGAATGATCGGTATGAATATTTTACATAATATATGCATTAGTTTGGTGAATTATTGTAATACCAAATTTAATTATACTAACCAAAGTTCATTATTGAAATATATTAGTTTGGTGATTGATTGAAGTAAATTAGTTTGGCGAATGGTACTTACACGAGTTTTGTATTTAAGACATGCATGCTATATTCCAATGCAATAATACAGACTGGCGATTCTCCAACTAGGGTCTGAGGATACCTGAGTTCAGCCAAGATATTCAAGAGGATCCACAAACTCTCACACATTTTTTACCACCATGATCTAGAAAGTGTCCTCTTCGTGAATGCAGCATGTGAAATGGGATTTTTCTATCGGCGATGACTAACTCTTTTAAACTACGCAAGGCTTCCAAGTGCTTATGGCCTTATGGATATAACAAGGCCTCCATGGTCGAGGAGTAAGGCTCTCGATTACGAATCCGAAGGTCGTGTGTTCAAATTCGGCGTGCGCAAGTAAATTTTAATTCATTAATTTGTGCTGTTTGGCAATTTATTCATTTAAAAAAATACATAGTATATTTTTGCGCACGTTCCAGAGTGGAAGATACTCTCAGTATCGCCCTGGTGTAAGACCACCATTCAGAATTGAAACGTTGCTTGAAATGGCTTTTAACCGTTTTCCAGAGTGGAAGATACTCTCAGTATCGCCCTGGTGAAAGACCACCATTCAGAATTGAAACGTTCCTTGAAATGGCTTTTAGCCGTGTTTGGTGACCAGATCTGAATAGCCAGGTATTCCCAACCTTCCTCTTCCCCTTCTCCTTCCCCTCCCCAATACCTTCAGCCTCACAACATTCCCCAATTGGGAATGCCATAGTCTCACTGGCTTCAGACGGTTGGGAGCAGTTGGGACTCTTGTGAGGGATTCATATAAAAAATAAAAAAAAACCGTGTTTGGTGACCAGATCTGAATAGTCAGGTATTTCCCGACCTTCCTCTTCCCTTCAGCCTCACAACATTCCCCAATTGGGGATGCCATATTCTCACTGGCTCTAGAATATAATAGAAGCTAAAAAGTGTTGCATCATGGACCACCAAAAATGTTGGTAGTTGCTGATCTAGCTAACATATTACGTAGGTACATGTTGACTCGGCTAACTCTATTGAAAAGATTCTTCATACTAAATCAAATTTTCTCAAATTAACAAAAACCTGTCTTTAACATTTTTATTCGTCGCCCACAATGCAAACAGGCGTATCTCATATTCACCAACTTTCCAGGAGAGCTGTAAAACAATTTTTTTTTTCCAGATTCGTATACGTTTTATTACATGTTTCACTAATGAGGTTAATTACGCAATTTTTTTTACCCCATAAGCGACACATAAGAATCCGGCAAAGTTACTAAATTTGAGATACGCCTATTTGTGTTGTGGGAGACGTATTTACATCACTATGTATTAACTAAAAGATCTGCATTGAGTTTTTGTGCCAAAAATACCAATTTATCTATTTACTGCTCAGAGACATTGCCGTGCGAGCTGCAAAAAAGCTGTATAAGATTATTAATTTAATTTAAACACATGTTTTTAAAGTAATATTTTATTAAACAAATTGTTTCTATTTACTGCAGATACACTATGAACAATGTCCATAATACGTTCAACAGAAAAAGCAACAAACAATAAGACAATAGAATCTCACATAATTAATGTGTAATTACAATGTGTCATTTCCACTTATACAGTCATAAACATCAATTTCAGAACATGAAAACGTTATTGCAGATACACTATGAACAATGTCCATAATACGTTCAACAGAAAAAGCAACAAACAATAAGACAATAGAATCTCACATAATTAATATGTAATTACAATGTGTCATTTCCACTTATACAGTCATAAACATCAATTTCAGAACATGAAAACGTTATTGCAGATACACTATGAACAATGTCCATAATACGTTCAACAGAAAAAGCAACAAACAATAAGACAATAGAATCTCACATAATTAATATGTAATTACAATGGGTCATTTCCACTTATACAGTCATAACCATCAATTTCAGAACATGAAAACGTTATTGCAGATACACTATGAACAATGTCCATAATACGTTCAACAGAAAAAGCAACAAACAATAAGACAATAGAATCTCACATAATTAATATGTAATTACAATGTGTCATTTCCACTTATACAGTCATAAACATCAATTTCAGAACATGAAAACGTTTTACTTTGTGCATCTTTTTCACTTTTACAAACACTTTTTGAAGATGAGGATAATTTACTTTGATTGTGCATCTTTTCCAATTATACAAACATTCATAAAGATCAATTTCAGAACATTAAGACGGTTTAATTTGACTATCCTTGATAAAGATAATCCCATCGAATTGGAAATCATGAAAAAAAACCATTTATGCATAGATATTCAAAAAAATTATCGATCTGAACATGAACATTAGATTACTACTATATTTATAAGAGAATTTAATAATAACTGATAAAACTCTTCTCCGAAGGTAATAATTATAACAAAAAATTACACTGTAGGTGCAATGCACTTCTAAATAATATAAAAGGTACCATTGGTCAGACATTGAGTTGAAGTGGTGAAACAGCAATTGGCAGGTACATTGAACAAATTTTATTACATTTGTTCAGTTGGTATGCTCCGATTAAAATTCATTGCTTGACAACAGCTTAAAATATAATGTTTCCAAATCGTTTGATCAGGTCCAGGTTACATGGTCACTTTCTAGTATACCATACATACCGGGATCTCACGCACAACCAACTTACGAGGTTTGGCAGCTCTCAAGCAGATCAACAAATTACTCGCCATCAAGATGGTCACACCGGTATAAAATTCAATATGAAAAATATGCATATTAATCATTATGTATATTTAATAAAAACAATTATGTTTTACATTTGTTAGTGTAGGTATTTATATAATGATACATAATATAATTAAATGAAGAAAGGGCACTTTAAATGAGCATTGTTCAAGCTCTAGGAACATGTTACAATTCAATCGGGCCCCTTTACTACCTCCTTAAACCGCTTAAAACTTGAGTTTTAAGTATGTACAATGAAATGCCATATGCATGTACATATTATTATTCTCATTGACATGCGTATATGTATATGTATTTAAATGTATTAGATTGAATAGAAATATCAGAAAAAAATACTATGCGAGGTTCTACCATTATAAAACGTAAATAAATAATAATAATAATACCTTAAGAAAATAAAAAGAATGTTTGTAAAAGTATCTCAAAATATCCTAAATGAATGGTTTTACAGTTGTTGGCAACATTAAATACCATAGTTCCTTGATACAGAGTTCCTAGATACAGAGTTCCTAGATACAGAGTTCCTAGATACAGAGTTCCTAGATACAGAGTTCCTAGATACAGAGTTCCTAGATAGGCCATCAGGTTGATACATCCCCGCCAGTTGGTAAAGAAGCGCTAAGTGCAGCGCAGGTACCAATTTCAAAAAATGGAGGTATCGCCTTAGCCTCTTTGGCAAGTTGTACCTATATTTTGGTCCCTTTGTTAGCACTTACTCTTGCAGATGTAATATTTGAGATCTGCACAAATGTTTGCTTTGCATCTCGACAGACCTATTGTTTATTTTGCTACCGCTAGGGAGAATCCACGTAAACCAAATCCATGCCATAAAAATTATAGGTATAACATATTTTTCCCGTATTATGTAATAATTTCCCGTATCTATTATGAAATATTCAATGTACGAGACATCAATCAAGACACTTAGTTTAGGAAGCCGGAGGAATTGCGACCATGCATGGAATAAATTTATAAACTTCTGGGGCTGTGGTGGCATTGGCAGCCCGATCACATCTGGGGCAGCTCGTCAATGGGAGTCACAAACTTAAAGTCTTCGGGGAACAGCTTGGCGGCAGAGGGGTACATGAGTTTGTAGGATTGCCTGATGGTCACGTCTGCTACACCCGCTATGTCTCCGATCTCCTTCTGGCTTCGTTTCTCCTCAGACGCCTGGATTAGGTTAACAAATTTAAATTAATTAAAAATGGAAAAAAGTTTTAAAATTGTTTTAATGAATCATAACAAATTAACGTGATTACCATATTGATATGTTGTGGTTGGTTTGAAAAACTGAACCCATGCACTAATATTTTAATCTAATGGTATGAAAAATACAATCATTGGCATTTTATTTTATTAAGTGAATGTAACAGGTCCAGTGAAATTCTTCAACTGTCAAAATGTCTTAATTTTTTTATCACTAGCTGGCGGTAATGGTCCGTTTATTGTGAATTTCGGAAATTGCGAAAATATTACGTCAAACATGCGTTACTACCGCGATGAAGATACACAATCGCTAATCGAAAATGTTAAGGGCGAGAGGGACGTCAGAGTTATTATTTATTAATTAAAAATAATGATAGTATTATTGCGCAATACGATAAACATAATGTTTTTAAATGGAAAATTATTTATTAAATATTTTATAAATTTACATATTTATTTATCAAAATCTAATCAGAAATATTACTATTTCTGACTGTCCCATTGGATGTTTTACAAAATATTTAAAATACGAATATGATTTTTAAAATGGAGAAAAGTATTTTTAATCCTTTATTGTTGCGTTTTTGTAAATAAACATAACCAAAGATTTGTAACCGCATTACAAAAAAAAAAACTTTAAAGTTACATAGTGTTCATAAAAAAATTAAAGTACCCACTGTTCTTTTTTTTTAAATTTATCTTATTGACATGTTACACAAAAACCTTCACAGCATTTTTTAAAGATATTCAACTTTTTAAATGTTTTTGTAAAACATGCGTAGAACGGTCAGAAATGTGTAATATTTTTGATTATATTTTGATAAATCCTAAACCCATGCAAATTTTAAAAAACGTAATAAATATTTTTCTCTTTAAAAACACCATGTTTATCGTATTGCACAAAAATATTGTCATTATTTTGAATTAATAAATAATAACTCCCCGTTAAGTAAAACAACCAAATAATAAAAATGGTATAGCTTGTTTACGGAGTATTTAGTTTGACCTATGGTTACAAAGGTTTCATCATTTACTAGGCATTGTAAAACCACAATAGATTTGTGCAGCAATAGGCGAGCAATCACAATCTCTCCTAAACGTATTTTTACATTTCGGAGAGTTTGTTATACACGGTGTCTGGACACTCATTGTACGGGACAAGATCTGTAAACTCTTGCCGCACGTTTTTAGAAGAAGAAGATCAGGCTGGCCACTTCGACGCTTCAGAGCAGGGTAGGAAGGAAAGGGGGAAATGCCTTGAAAAAGGCAAACGATTTCTTGCAAGGAGGTGGTGAGGGCGAAGAGAAAGTCACGGTCGGTTTTCAGGCCGGGTGAAGATGCAGGCGAAGTAGGTAGAAGGCGTGTTGAATCCGTGAGAATACTCTGAATTTTAGAAATGCACTCGTCGTTCAAGTACTTCGGTGCGATACCGTGCGGCGAATCGGGCAGTTTGAACTCGTGAATATTTCGCGAGCTGCCGTAGACTCTGTCAATCTTGGATCGACTTGATCAAAAAATTAGGATGTAAATCACGACCTTCTGCTTGAATTGAGCCTATTGCAATCTTCACCTATTTTTATTAAGGAAGCCAAAATTATTACAAAGTATGTCATGGGGGTCAAAGTAGGACAGGTGATACTTTGCCGTCAAATAACAAAAAAATGCATTGTACATACATAAATTAAGTAAGTTTACTCGATTCCGCGGGTGCTAATGAACAGATCAGAAAAGATCGTTTATTTAGATCAGTCACCGCGGCCGCAGGAATCGCTTACAAAGACAGACAATTTTGGTAGAACAATAATTTTGATAAGTTTTTTGTGGATCGGAGGAGCTCGACCAATGAGAGCCCGCTCTGTTTTCGGGACCGTCGCCGGGAGCGACCGTAGGGGTGGCGGGGGTCGGAGAAATGTCCCGTTAGCACCCAGTAGCGTCTCGGGACGAAAACGAGGTTCAGAGGCGTAGGAAAAAGAAAACGATAACGTGCACTCTTATCATCACTTCTTCTAAAACCCCCGGAACTACGCTTGTCGAAAGCCAATATGTACTGAAATGGGGCGTTTGCACAAATCCTCTTTTTGTGCAAACATAACAAGATAGGGATGCGTATCTAGTCGCTTCTATCAGGTTAAAATTAAAGTCGGGCGTTGCACAATTAATTATTTGTGCAGACATAACAAACAAGACCGAGATGCGTATCTAGTCGCCTCTCTCTCTCTCTCTCGCTTGTGGTCAGGTCGTCTGTGTGAGCCTGACCAGTACTACACGCTAGCTCGATCGAGAAACGTATCTAGTCGTCTCTCGTTCGAAGCTGCACGAACTCAGTAGTTGATTTCGTATCTAGTCGTACCACCTACTGAGTTATGTACTGGTTGATGTTATGCAAACGGAGGGTATTACAAACTTTGATAGTCACGTCTGGTATACTCATGGTACAAGCAGGAAACTGGTGAATCTACCACACATTAGGGTCGATTTTGTGATATAACTTTTTTTTATTTGAGATTTCGTTTTCAAGTAAATCAAGTCCGAGGCTGGATATTTTTGGTCAAATTCAAAATATTATTTGTCTTTTGCGTTGAAGCGTAAACCCGGCTCATTAGTTCATACACCACAAAGTTGCCGAAAAAAAAAAATTGTTGTACAAATGCACAAATTGAAAAAAAAAAACTTTGTTTTTGGGTTCTTCATCTGCTACAAATGATTACATTTTTATGCTGTACCCATCACTGACATCAGAATAGATAGACTTCCCTAAGTACCATTTTGACGGCTGGAGCCAAAGGTCACGTGACACCTATGTTGGCACCAGCCTAGTTCACTGCCGCCCACGTTTGTTTCACTTGATTTTGACTGTGGTAAGCAAATTATAAAATATTTATAAAAAGCGAAAAACTAAATATTCTATCAAAATATTCAGTTTTTGTAAACAAGACGTACCTTTTAACTTATTTACTGTTTTACTAATTAGCGGTCCGCCTAGCTTGCCCCCTTATTTTGATTTCTTCTCCTGGCGTGTTAGGGCATCTCTATGTATTATTTGATTTGTGTGTACCACCAATTTTCGGACACCGTGTATAAGTGTTTTTGATTTAATTTCCAAACATTAAGATTGCACACTCTAGTAAAATATTAATAAAAAATATTTTTTCTGTTTGTTTCCCAAACGTCATGTACACTGAATTAAAAAAATATATTCAGTTTACTTATTTCGTTTATAAATTTTTTGGTCTGTTTCCCAAACACCATTTAGTCAAACAAAGCAATTATTTTGTCAAGATATTATTATTTGGTTCAATTTGGCTGCATTCACTGGTTGGTTGAAAGGTGATAAAAACAGAAAATCACAGGCAGATTGAATGATATAAGTTCGTTTGGATAGCTGTCGAGGGTCCGTACGATGTCATAATTTTACATATTTAAAAAGATAGTTTTGTTAAACTAACTGTGTTTCTAACCTTCTTAGATGATTGCAAAGATTTAAATGGGTCGGTATGCTCCTTTTCTATTTATCATACTAAGCATTTAGATGGTATTTTTCATCTATAAGGCCTAAAATCGGGCAGCACTCCGAACGCCGCGGGCTTCTCTGGCGGAATGAACATGGCGAAGCAATCGTTATAATATTAATACCAAACGAAGTATTTATTTAATTGTTTATGTTAACAAACATAGCGATAATAAGAGGACTTTACGTCATAGATGTGTGTATTACCTACGGATTTTAAATTAAAAGAATTGTTAAAATCATTTTTGATGTGATAAACCAGCATTAAAGGTGTATCAAAGTTTAATTTATTATAGTCAAATGCCTACACTAATTACGAAAAAAAAAATTAAGTGAAAACAATACTCCATTCTTTGGTAATAAAAAAATATCAAGTCTGGGCATGGCATACGAAAGGCAGTAATATATTGCCAATGTTTCCTGTTTTCCATTAATTTCCTATTATATACCCTTAAGTTTAATCTTAGTAATCGTTGTAACAAAGTAAAACTATCTTTAAACGTAGCTTAGTTAATGTTTATGCATTAAAATAAAGTAAATCTCGAATTAATAAAAATAGTTAATATTATATAGAAGTGCTGTAAATCTTCTGTGTATAGTGCAAATTAATTTAAAATTTATGACTAGAGCAGAGAATTCATTAACATACAGTAACTTTCTCATAAGGTTTTTTAAGAAAGAGACCAGAAAGAATAATTTCTTTTGTGGCAAACTTATGCGCGGATTTGAATGAACATCATTGAAAAGTACAAAAACATGGTAAATATTTAATGATAAAACGAAACATACCTGTGACGACATGTAAATAGCTGCAGCAGCCACAGAGATGGGACTCCTTCCAGGAACAATGTCCAGCTCGACGGCTTTGTGAGCGATATGTGAAGCTGCTCGCTGGACCATGTTGGGGAGAGAAAGATTCGAGCAGAAACGGGACATAAAGTCTGCCGTTGTAATGAGATCCACTGAAGTCTCCAAAGCCTTCAGAATGAGTTTGAAACACCGGCCAATCTCTTTCTTGCTTATTTTGCTTACGGCGCAAATTTCCTTAAAGGTACGGGGCACCCCCTCCTGCCTGCAAGCAATGTATAAACATGCTGACGCGATTGCGTCGTTTGCTCTGCCTTTCAAGTTTTTACCATCGTGAACCTGTAACAATACAATTATAAACATTCAATTCAATACATGAATTAAAGTAAAAACATGCGTCAATAATATACCAAGACCGACACTTCAAAAATCATGTTCTTTCCAGCGTGGTATATTGAACGATCTGGAACAAATCAATGCAATTATGTTTTTGTATTTTGATAAGATTGTCAAGCCAAGCAACCTGACCACGAAAGCAAGATCATAAATAGGTAACAGTCGTTGTCAACATTAGTTACAATGTATGAAAAATAATACACAGTTTACGCTACATCAGATAACAGGAAGTAGTGAGTGTATATGGCCTTGCAACTTTAATGATACATAATAATTTTATGGCATTACTACTGGGATAAATCTATTGTTGAAAACGTTTATTTGTGCTGGAATTACATTGGAATAATTATTTGCTAACAGTATTTGGCTTTGCATCTTTATTTCCAGTCCAACAACGCCCGTACAGTATGAAACCAGTTCAGTTGAAAAGCCATAGTTGCAGAAAGCACATTGTAACATTTCACTGACAGCAATTAGAAACAATCTCAATCACACTCTAATTATTATGTTATCTTATCAGCATTAGTCTCGATGATATTGTTGACATGTTCATTACCTCGGGCCTTATTGTTGCTTCTATAAAACAATCATTAAAGCTTGCCATTAGAGGCAGGTTTGAGCACAACATGTAAATTAACAGGGAAACATGACTAATTTTGTAAAGAAAAGTATGCCACGTAAATAACTGACTCTTAGGATAGACTCTTGTGGCTCATCACATCAAACAAAATTCCCATCAAAGATTCTCCAAAGAAGTCTATGATAGAAAACAGATTGTCCATGCGTCGGTAATATCGACTAACAAGTGAGACTTTTTTACTGTTGAGGAGTTCAGATAAACTTACTCGTAGTTGATAATAATAATAATAATCGGATGATTTTTATAGTGCTGTTTTTGTGAAAAATCACCTCAAGGGCGCTGTACAAATCTTACTTCCTATTCTTACATTATTCCTATATTAAATCTATGACATTTTTTTTTTTTGGACACTATCATTACACATTATTTATAGACCATATAAAGAGATGCAGTTAGATTATCAAAATTAAATACGGCTTGGTCTAAGTTTTCATACATGTCCAATTGAAAAAAAAAAAAAAAGAAGCTAACTGTATTTATTCTTTACGATATATTGCAAGACGCTAATACAAATGATAGGAGTTATGTAAAGTTGGGCGGCGAGTGAGGACGGGGGCCGGAGGTACTGATCCTTTCTTCCTATCTTCTTTGTCTTTGTTGGTGACGGGACGCTTGGTGTTGGTCTGCACGTACGCCATTCGCTTGTCAGCCGGCTTCAGGATCCGGAAGGAGCACTTCAGCGTGTCGTCCACTGACATCATTGCTCCTGCATTATCGAATTCCCCGCAGTACCAGTTGCTTCTTGGCAAAGAACTCATACCGTCCTCTACCACCTGATGCACCCGGCAGATCAGGTCAAAGTCGTGCTTGTTGAGGAACTTGGCCACTATCTCAATGACGAAGGTAAAGGCTCGTTCTCGCCCCAGCTGGCGGTGTCCTTGTTGGGGTCCAAGCAGCCCACTTCCCGGTTGTATACAATATTTTTTACAACCACCGTGGCCCGAATCGCCGTTTTATTAACTGTTGGCACTTCACTAGTACATGTGGTGACGACCGACCGCCAGATGTGACCGATGCCGATGCGTTAATTCGGAAGAACGAAGCAGATTTCAACTCAAAATATTTGAAATATTTGGGGTTTTGTTATAAACTTGATTTAAGCTCGAAACAACAGCACTAAAATTATGTAATTTTTATAAATGTAACCTAAAAATTATTGCGGTTATTTTATGCTATTTTTACACCGGGAAAATTAATAACTTCCCAATATTTGCAAGATAAATAAGGAGCAACTATAAAACGCAGCCGGCAGCCACGGGGGTGCCTAGACTTGTACTTGCATAAAATCATAGAAATTGAATATTGTTGTCATTCAAAGACTTATTTATATGTAATTCTAACATTACAAAAATGATGAAATAATGGCGTTAGTTTACCTTCAATATTACTTTGAAAATCCAGACACATTAGATATTACTGGCACAAACATTGTGACTTACCATAATTAGATTACCAGATTTGAACCACTGAATTAATTTTGCGGTTTAAAACATGCTGTGCGTCTTACCTAATAAATAATAATAAATTAGTAAAGATAACTTTTTAACGCCACTTTTTTTAATATATTAATATCAACATATTTCAAAAGCACAGCTTTCCTAATCAGGATAAACAGTTTACTGATGAAAGCTTTGCTTTTGAAACTTTTTGATATTTATATATTTAAAAAAATGGTGTAAATAAAGTTATTCTTATTAATTTATTAATAATGATGCCACAAAGTGACTACAAATCTTTGGAAGAAATAATAAATAATATACATTTATTTACCTGTTTGAATAATATGTTCGCCCGATCCACAATTGTTTTGGGTAGATTGATTCTGTCAGCCATAGTGTTGATTTCCCTAAAAGCATTGATCAGCGCCCTGTCAGAGCTGCTGATGGTTCGTCTGTTTTGATATTTGGAGACTCCAAAGCTGTCAAAGGAGGCATCCCCCCTGCCCGGGCCGATCATGGTGGATAGGTCACCTCCGGATAGCAGTGGGTTTTCGGGACCACCCACACGAGAGGGGTCAACTCCCGCTTTCTCATTACTAAAGGTTCGCCATTCTGAACCGACGTCGATAACCCTGTAAAGAGAAATACATTATTATATAATATACTCGTAACAATTATAAGCTTGTGGATGATGATGCTGGGATACTCGAAGCCATATCTATAGCATGGAATATAACATAGAAGTGCCAACTTACGAAACCATATGTTTTTTTTTTATAAATATACTTTATATTTGTAATTAACTTCTGCTCATTTTTTAATTATTTAATCGCCCATCGAAAGCATTGTGAAACTGCGGCACAGTCACATACAGTTTTCATTTATGATGGCATTTAATATTTTTTCATGATTGCACATCATCTTAGAAAGTATAAATATTTTAGGTCAATTTGAAATGTCCCTAAATGTTATGTAAATGCCTTTTAAATACCTGTCACCGACGACCAAACCACATTCAGAACAGATCTGGTCTCCAGCTCTGTAGTCTTCAATAAGAGGGGCCTCGGGGTGAGCATAGCAACACACCTTATTGGTGTCAGTTCTATGAAGAAAAAACACAAAAAATATATCAGTTAGAAGCAAAATATACCTTTAACGAACAAAGACACAAGTAAGATGTAAACTCTTCTTTAAATGTACACAATAATGTTTGACATCATTCGACAATAAACAAACTGAAAAACAATCTTTGACTTTTGACAATATGAAACGGGCGACGCCAAAATCGATCGCAAAGACGTAAATTCAGCCCAGCAGGTCAAAAACTCGTTTTGATTAATATTGTGTAGTAGAGAAATCATGAATTTCTAATAAAATATGTGAAAACCCGAAACAGACCTTGACGAGCTAGCCATGTTAAAAATTTGCAGTGGATTGTTTTTCTATATTTCTATGCAACATTGGCACATCAACTAACGGCTACAAAATTGATCACCAGATTATGCTAAAGACATACTTGAAATGTATCTAAAATGTATTTTGCCAAGCAAAACTAACTTTTAAATTTCCCCTGTAAAAAGATCCGCATACAGTACTAATTTTAATCCTCAAAAAGGTAACAAAAATTAGTTTTTTTATGAGAATTTTCATATTTGTTTTTAACATTACTTGTATAATATTATGAAAAGTAATTCTAAACAGAAAAATCTTGAACAGTACGATTTTTTTAAAGTTCAAAATGAACTCAACAAAAACATTGAACAGAAAGAAGTTATAATTATAATAAATGTCTTCGGTCAGGAGCTTAAGTTTAAGCTTGCAGCTTAAGATGGGTACACGAAGAAAATTTAACTTTGTTATTCAATTTATTATTATCCTTTTTCTAACGTCACAACGAAATTGCCAGCCTGCGGGTTCCAAAGCCGCCATTTCAATAAAATGCGTAATTTTTCTGAATTTTGTAAATTGAACTGCGGAATTTATTGTGAAATGGATTTAATTTTAAATATGAAAATATGTCCTCTTTGTAGCGAATTAGGCTCTCAAAATAAAGTGCATAGTTAAAAGTAATTAAAAAATGAACATTACGAAAAATATAATTACTATGTATTTATCCCGTCCAGTCAACACGTCAGATTCGAAAGTCAAACATAACCTCAAATTTTAATCAAAAATAATATTTGTTCTAAAATTAGTGTTATGCCTTAGTAATGAAAAATTCTTGATGCCTTTTATTACATTTTGTTGACACACTGTACTAAAATCTTTGTTTACCCGTGTAGGGAGAACTTTACAACGGTGGGGCGTTTGTGTGAAAGTTTAGTTAAATTCTAGCCTTTCGTAAATGGTGTTGCAAGTCACATTATAATATATTTTTGGTGTGGCGACACCATAAAAACCGCCTTGATTACAAATTACTTTAATAGAAATGCAAAAATATGGATACAGGATAATAATAAAATAAAAATTGACTTCCTAAATTGTTAATACGTTCATGGGTACTATTTCATATAATACGATGTAAAATACGTCTTTGTAATACATTACAAACATGTAGTGTGCCTCTGAAGAAAAATATTATTTCAGACACGTTATGAAGACGAATTTTGTAATAAATAAATACCTACTAATTTGTTTTTTTTTTTATTTTTTAACTTTTTTTAACCTAAGAAGGAATGTTAGGAAGTACTTACTAAACAATTCTGATCATGTCAAATGGTTATTGATGTAAATTTTGAACAATAAAATACATCTTGATTCCTCGGCGCTAACTGGCCGCCTCTAAGAAAAGCCTGCACTCCTGCCAGTCTCCCGCTGTCTCTCTACAGTTCCTTAAGCCCAAGGACGCAATATTTGCAAAGTTTGCATACATACCGTCCAACCACTCCTCCCATAGAACTAGGTTTCCTCCAAATACTCCTTCGTCCTCGTTACATTCTATCCCTGTTACGTGTTCGCACTTCGCAGTCTAGAAAACCGATCAAACCAAGAGACACGATTTTGGATGTCGAGAAACAAGCTACCGCCATTCTTATAATTATGATTAATTAGGTAAATCTCAATCAGATTGTTACAAAAATAATAAATAACTGTTTTATTATGTTCTTCAGGATTGTTTTAAATTATTTATTATTTTAATAAGGAACTCCAGTGATAAATATTACGTAACATAAACGCATACATTTGTTTTGAACCACTACAATTTAATATAATAATCTCGACCGGTTTCGGAAGTACTCTACCTTCGCCAGAAATATATTAAAACTAAACTACGATATAAAATAATGATAGACATAGTTGAATATTTAAATGTTCGAGTGGGAGCTGCCCAAAGGGGAAGGGGTAATTAGGGTTTTTTTTCGGAAGAACAAAGCGATTCACTGGAAAAATATCTAAAAGGGGACTATACGATAAATTTACTTGGTTATTCAATAAACTAGAATTATTATTTGGCGATTTTTTTTTAATTTCCAGGGCTTCTAAAATATCAAAATTTTTACCTTTATACCATCTTAAGTCTTCGATAATGGAAGACGTATCTACTAGCTAGCGGAGGATTTAACTCACGACGCCAGGGTGGGATTTGGACCCATTTATTCACTCGGCTACTAGCCGGTCAAGCTGATCTATTAGAATGATTTCCATTTAATACAATACTACAAGTTTTCTATGTAAAAAAAAACTAAACCAGTTCCGTTGAAAAAAATAGTAAGTATTTCGCGTCTAAAGATTGTTTGAAAACTCACTTTCCAAATAATGAAAACCGAATTTTTTAGGCCCTGGGTCTCTAGGCCTTCGACACGAGTCCAATACTAAAAAAAGTCATAAACCTTTAGACGCCATGGCTTTTTTAATATTGGCTCGTGTGGAAGCCACTTAGGTTCGGGCCTGCCTTTTATGCTGGTACCATTGCATTCGGAACATATGACGTCACGTGTCGTAGCCGCTCGTATTCTGGTTTTGGATTTGTATGGAGATTTTTATTTGTCGATTTATTTTGTTTTTTAAATATGTATTTTTTTAGTTTTAGCGAAAGTTAAAGTAAATTTGGGCGACTGTAAACTCTGTAATTGTTGTTCAGTATAAAAAAACTATTATTAATGAAATAATTAAGAATATCCATGTGAAAATAAATTGTCAATACGGAAATTATGATAATTTTAATATTAATAAGTACTATTATTATTCTTTGACTTAAAGTTTCTGAAAGGGTACATCATTTTATTAATTATGTATAGTTATGATTTACTATGAATAGAATATAACAGTATGCACGGTAAAGCTCATCCTTGTTTTACATTTGACAATCTAACCTCAAAACCGACCTGCCGTATATTTGGAGCATTTTGGCCGGCTTTGAAAAATAGAAACTTTGAAAAGTATTTCTATCGAAACTAACTTTAGAAAAAAAATACTGTTATCTAATTCAATTTTTTTTAATTATTAATTATTTTTATTGAGATTTAAAAACCTCATTTTAATATTTAATCATTGAGAAAATAATATTAACATAACCTAAATGAATTAAATTTATTTTAATTAACCTTATTTTCATGATTCATTTGGGTTATGTTAATATTATTTTCTCAGTGATTAAACTGTTTTCTAAATTAAAACGTCATTACTAATAGACAAAAAAAATTACTGAAGTTCCTCATTAGGTAGGTAGGTACTTTTCCGCGTATTGTCTTACTTGCATCTAACCTAGGCTCTTGGTCGATACGCCTATTTTGTCACAGTGCAACGTGGGAGCTATTTTGTCTTGAATCTCTACAAGGAGAGGAGGAGGAGGTTTGTAAGGAGAAATATAATGTATAAAATAATATTATAATTATTAGATAATTTTTAATTTGCCAAAGGTTTTTATAGCGAGTGTTTTTAATTGGTTTAAACTATTATATATATAATGGGTTCAAAGGATTATCTTGTAATTTTTTTAAACTAGCTATTGAACTATAATAATCGTAATTATTATACATCCGTGTGTGATTCACAGCCTTGCTCCCGTAAAACATAATGCACATTAGGGTTTCGGTATGGAATGGAAAAAAGCTACAAAATCACACAGAATATAAATACATTTTGTATTACTAAAATTATGCCACTGTCATGTCACAAAATGGTTATAAATCTCCCCCGTGACTTTTTGTACTTTACCTGTCAACTTTTCACTTCTTGCATGTTTTTTGTTAAAATCATTAATTATTTGTACTATTTGTTATTTCTAATACTTGTGTAATATATTTTTTACAATTTCTCATTTATTATAATGTATCTTAATCTCTGTGACATATATTAGTGTACAACTGTTTTATAGAGACTATGAAAAATAAATAAATAAATATTTATTTGCAATATAAAATACGCATTACATGCATTCAATGCTTCTAGAAGGTTCTAATGAGAAACTTTGAAAACAGCTATTTAATTAGATGATTATTTATGAGTTTATGAGTCATATTTTACTAATTATGACGTGCACATGGGAAAAATTGGTTTTATGACTAATTTACATATATAGAATGAACCGAATGAAACAGTTGTTATTATTTCAAAGGTGTTTATTGAAATGCGAAATCCTTGAGAAGGCCTAGATGTTAATTATTTTTATTATAAAATATATCGGAGAGTTCATTTTTAATGTGTTTCCTCACCAGAATCCCAGCTGCTCCCAACCGTCTGGAGCCAGTGAGACTATGTCATCCCCGATTGGGGTATGTTGTGAGGCTGAAGGTATTGAGAAGAAGGAGATGGGGAGGAGGAAGGTAGGTTTTAAATCGCCCTTTAGGTGATTCACCCATGAAAACGGCGCTATAGAAGTAATCTAATTATTATTATTATTAAGAAACTGGCTATTCCGATCTGATCACCAAACACGGCTAAAGCCATTTAAAGCAACGTTTCGATTCCGAATGGTGGTCTTTCACTAGGTTGATACTGACAGTATCTACCACTCTGGAATGTGTCGCATATTTATTACATAAAAAATGTACTTTGTTTACACCACCTTTATAAAAATAAATAAATATCTCTACATGTTTCGACAGCAATGCTGCCATCCTCAGGAATATATTAATACATTCCTATATTATTGTATTCATATATTCCTGAGAATGATATCATTGCTGTCGAAACATGTAGGGATATTTGATTATTTTTATAAAAGTGGTGTAAATAAAGTACATTTCTAATTATTTTATTAATAATGATGCCACAAAGTTACCAATCGTTTGAAGAAATTTTGAAGAAATTATAACTTAATCAAATAAAATTTATTTGACTCCGCGACCCCCGGATTCGTAGCCAAGGATCGTAACCACTCAACCACTGGGACCGTCAAACAGTTAATGTAATTTTGGGATGGGGCTCAGCTGCATCAAATTACACAAAACCCCTAAATACAACTCAGAAATGTATCATAAAGACCATTTTAACGGAAATTTTTAAATATTTCGACGTTAAAAGTATTCAAAAAATCTTAACCAAAAATGATCTAGTTCATCATCTTAAAAAGACAAACTGCCTATGACTCCTCATAATCATAATACCAGAGCAAAGCAAAGCTATATGTACCTAAGTGTAATATTGCTTTTGGACAAAGAAGCTCTGAATTTTTAGCGGTAAAATTATACAACAAACTCCCACAGTATCAAACAAAGTAATTCAATCAATAATTGCATTAAGTCCAGCAAGACTTGGCTTGATTGGAATTAACAGAAGAAGAACTGACTATTATTCTCAAAACAACATCATAGAAATTACTGAAAATACCCTACCCAAACCATGAAATTCAAATATAGAAGTCGCTGAAACCCCTTTATTCACAACCTGGTTTGCCTCATCACAGGATTTCCTAGTGAGAAGGACTATGAAAAAAAATCTATAATTTATGTATTTTTCATACTTATATCTTACCTTAAAATGTCGAAATTATACAGAAATTCATAAAAAAAATTAAGACAAAACTTTTTTTTAATATTTGTATGTATTATTTATTTACCGATGTTATGTTAATTAAGGCAAGTTTATTTATGCATCTAAACATAATTACGAAATATAAATGGTATAAAAGCAATTTTAAAATAATCATAAGTATGTCGTCTATTAAATCAATCAAATGATTTATTCAGATTGACAAGGTTAACTTTTGAATAAGATGTTGTAGTTATTTCGCTGCATAAATTTCAGAAATACGGAAAAATCGCCTTTCTACGTAATTATCTTCTATGCAAAGCGTTAAATAGTGTAAAAGTTAAAAAATACACTTGTCTCAAAATATTATGTAGAATCATCTCTTTTCGAAACGTATCACTAATTTCTGAACACCGTTTGAAAGGCAAAAATATACCATTGTGATTTCTTAAAAATTACAATCATTTTCTCATGAGCCATCTTTGTAATACCATTTAAAACATTAAACGATCGCAGCGCCATCATTTTTTGGACGGGAGAAATGACATAACTCAGTTATCCTCAAAGTTTTTAAAATGTTTTTTGTTGTTGTTAAAATTGCCCGCTACTTACACATAGTTTTTTTATTTACTTATTTTGATATCTAAAAATTACCTAACTAAAATAAAAAAGTGTGTTTAAAAAATACTAGTTTTAATATTTAATTCCCTTAGAAGATGTAGAATCATCTCATTTCAGGAATTACCACTAATTTCTAAATACCGTTTGATTTGGATGTGAGAAATATTCATTTCGACCATAGTGCTTTTTAAAAGGTGCATTCCTTTCAACCATCTTAGTGTTGCCATTAAAAACCATTTAAACGATCGCAGGGTCCTCCATTTTAGTGTACAATTTTGACAGTTTGTGTCTATACCGGTAAATACGTAAGTAAAGTCGTTCTTACACGATTCTTTTTTTCATCCTGTTTCGTTATGGTTTGTCTTTTTCAATGGAATTTTCTATAGAATTTTCCATAGAAAAAGTATCATGTTAGAACAACTTATGCAAGAAGTAGGTACCTACAGAATTATTAGTTACTAAATATTATATTATGTCCTTTAAATTTATTCTTTTAATCTTTCAACTTTTGGAAGGAATTGCATTTCATTACCCCTGCATAAATAATGACGAATAGGTTCTCATGATAAGCAAAACTCGCACCAATGCAATGCGAAGAAATGCAAAATAATGTTTTTTTGGTTTTAATGTTGATGCTCTAGAAGTATCATAGATTATAGAACACTCATAGGCCTTTGGTTTAAGCGGTCATATTTTTGGTCTTTTTATAAGCCTAGAAAAAAACCTTGTATTCAACGGAAAAAAAAAATATATTCATTTTCTGGCGTCATTCATAAATATATTCATTTATGTATATATTAATAAAGTGGTGAATACAAAGTAATTTTTAATTCATTTACTAAAAAAAAATATTTTAAAAATCTCCTACTTACTAACCTTTTGTCGGATATTGTCCATTGTGGCAAATTAAGTTTTTTTAGAATATGACCGAAAAACATTTTAATATTTATGACCGAAGTTTACAAAATAAAATAAAACAAGCATTTTGGTATTTTTTTGCGTAAATCGAAACACGCGCCCGTGTTAAGCGGGAATTCCAACCTTATCGCCACCTGCATAAGGAGTGCGTAATTTCGCTCGAATTTTACGAAGTGGATACCCTTAATTTTATTTTCAAATGCATTATAGCCATAAAATGACGAATACCATTATATAGCGCTCAGTCATCGCGCATTCACAATCATGATTAATTTTATAATTAGTCAAAGTATAACTGACTTACAGGACCATACCATAGAAATCCCAGAATGAGCCGCTTGCATGATTTTTTTCCATTCAGGAAGGATTTCTTTATTACCAAAACATTAAATATTTTTATAAACCGTTCATTCGTAGTCATGGGATTCAATGTTTTTTTTAAAATATTGAATTTTAATAGATCTTTTTTTATTTATTTATAAACCTTAAAATATGTTCTTTATTGTTGTTGAACGGCCATATACATTAAAAAAGTGAGCCCACATGGTCGCAGTTGTCAGTTAAGTATCAAATTACGTAACCGTAATCGAGTTAATTTACTAACTAAATATCACACCGTTTCTCCGGAGGCTAGGTAGAGAGGATAGACCGCCACACAACTGTGTCTTGACACACGCTCCTTACGTCATCCGCATGTCTCATACATACTGTATTAAATTTGTTTCTCATGGTTGTTATTTTAAAATATAAGTAACTTAACCCGAAATCCATTTATATTGCAACCTATGGATTTAAGCAGCTCTCATGGGATTCGTAATCGTAGAAATAAAAGAAAAGTTACACTTAGTTGACATTTCGTTCACAAAAATGCTAAATTCGTCAAAGTCATCATCAGTTTTAAAACATCAATTGAAAAAAAAACTTTTCTTATGTAGGTAGGTACATATCTATAGCAACAACAAAAAACATTTTCATTAGGTGACGTCAGGAGCTGAAAATATGTTTTGCTTAATTTATTTTAAAAATAAATCATCAGAATTTATTTACAGTCTTCACGTATTCTAAACACAAAAATCTAAAATGTAAAAAATTTAAGCCAATTAAAAATTCATCCGAGAGGCTCATCACATTCATAGTAAAATTGATTTCACAATCGCACTGCAATAACATAACATGTCGCTTTCGTAGGCCGTAGGCAGAAACCGTAGAGCGAACATAAATCGTAGATCACGATGACAATGCTTCGTTGATAAAATAACTCTAGAATCACTAAGTATTTTTTTATGTGACGCAACATTGTGAAATAGGTAGGTACTAAGAGTCTGCATGCACAGGTGCTTACTATTAGCTTTTAGTAATAAATAGTTTTGGTATGGTCATCCACGGACATGACTATGTGCACGTATTAACTTGAACCGAATGTCTCATATCCCTCTATTTCACCACAATTCAAAATAATAAAACATTTTCGAATCATGAATATAAATATTTCGAATAACTAACACACATAAAGCTATCGGTGCACACTTGATAAGCAAGCACTCACTTGTAGAATAGTGTTGGGATAAACCGGAGGGATATAATCAGCTATTATCTAGGTAGGTAGGTACTCTTTATTACCTCATTTTAAACCTAATTTATTTTCTTTCACGATTTATTTTTTGTAAGCTAGTTAATAAATATTTCATGATTTCATGTATCCCTTGTCGTGTAGTAGGTATAATCAAGGATATCGTAGAATGTTAATAAATAATAATGTTATTGATTGTAGAATAAAGCAATGCTTTCACAAAATACGAAATTTGAACAAAGGAAGATTTATGATGTAGGTACTTACCTGCATAATTTCATTTTTATTTATAATTTTAACGAATGAGGGTAGGTACCTACATTATATTATTTTGTTGTTTTGAATAAATCTTTTGAATAGGTGGGTACCTGCATAATAATAATAATATGAATTTAATTGTAGCTCAATATAAAATAAATTTGGTAGAATAAGGGTTTTCAGGGGTTATAAAGTATTTTTATATGTACATGCAGAGGTAAGATCAATTTCGTTTTATTTTTATGTGATTATGGTGTCTCCCCTAATTTGGTTCACTCGACAACCTGAAGGGGGTTGTGAACAAAATGTTGCGTGATATTGTGTAATAGTTGCAAGTTTTATTGAAATTATTTTGTTGTTCATTAGGTAAATATATTAAAGGTGGCTGTTTTCAGAGACAAGGGCAAGGAATTCTTTTATTTTCTGATTTTTTCTACGGAAATTCTCCCGGCAATTATTTTGATGCATCTGAAGAATACACTGCGTGCTTAATGAACCGACTGCACATTCCACCTTCACAGGTTTGTTATTCAATTAAAAATATTGGAATAAACACAATGCATACTCAGTGAGGTTCCGTTCCACTGAAGAGATAATATATTATGCGCTAATATACGTATTATATTTATCCTATGTTCCATTCAGACGGGATTCTGGCGTTATTTTCTCGGCAAGACTTTTTACGAGGCGAGGGAGCCTGAGGGTATTTTCTTTACTCTCGTTTCGTGCATGCAGATCCACACCAGACTACCCCGGGATACGAGCGCGTACAATACACTCGCGCTCGAGACACCTCGTGTAGTTTTGCCGAGAGCGTATAACAGGCCTTAGAAATCAACATTAATCCGCAAATATATTCTTAAAATTCCAAAACAGTAGTTCAAAAAACATTTTTTCACACAGTTTCAAAATGATTGCTATTTTTAATAACATGTTTCGAAAATGCACACGTGGGAGAAAGTATTCTCTAAAAGAAATTTCGTTTATGGCGGTTACTTTTAATATTACGTATTTAGATTCAAAATACCCAGCAAAGCCGTTGTTGGAATGACTTCAATGGTAGCATCTAGATGCCATCTACATTATTTCATAATATTGCGAAAGAGATTTAGAACAATCTCACCCGTATCTACATTTGATAATAACAGAACCGCAGCGCCCACGATAGGTTAAAAGTGTGCAGCGCACGCAGGCGGCCGAGGTCAGGGTCGGCCTAGGCCGCCCATCGAAATAAATGTCAAAGAAATGACTACAATAATAAAAATAAAATCATATTAATAATTGGATTATTTGTATAGCACCGTTTTTGTGAAAAATCATCTCAAGGACGCTGTACAAAAAATATTACTTGCTATGCTTTATTTTGGCATATGTACAGATACAGATACTTACTTACCCGGCAGGTCATTCCAGATAGATACGTTATATTATAAAGTTTTAGCTTGGGACGATATGATTTTGCACGCATTAGGAAACACTTCATATCGCATGATATTGTAGTTACTATTTCATTATTATTTGTTGTTGATATTAATTACATTTATTAGAAGGTGTGGCTAAAGAAGGGTTGGTATTTACGAAAATTAATGTTTTTTTTCGAATTCAGGACTGGTGAACAGATTTTAAAAATGACCGAAATAGTAAAAAAATCCTACTCGGATTCAACTGAAATTTTGGATTATTATTTATTTACATTTACAAATATTTATTGTTATTTACAATATCGCGGACTATTAAAAGTTTAATTTTTTTCTGTAAATGACATTAGGTGGGTACTAACCGGCTAGCTTCCCTTTGGAAATTGGGTTTGCAACTAAAAGAATATGCCTACTGGCTCCGAGACAGTTCAGGCGTTTGTACACATGAAAAAAATAAAAATCTATACCAGCGACAACACCTAACTGTAAAGTTAACCATGCCAAGCTGTAAGTACTTAACCCCGTGTGGCCCGCTAGCATATTGAAAACGATTGAATTGGACCTTCGGCTGAAAAGATTGTGGATCTCTGAACTAGAACGATAAATGTATAAGTTTTCATCCAAAAAATTATTATAATAAAAATATGCATTGCAATTTATTTAAATAACTCATTTCCCAGTGACGATAATTATAATGTGTCCACTCCATCAATATTTAAACCTAAAATTACATAATTTTTTCTTCATGAAAATACATGATAGGGGCGGCATTTTTGGTTTTCGGACGCAGGTGGTGGCAGCCCTTGCGGCGGCCCTGGATAATAATATTATAAAGGTCACCTGTAGAACGGAAATTCTTAATTTTTTACAAAAAATAGATATCAGTGCTCAACCATGGAGGCGTAATAAAAAAGTGTTGATCACCAACTGAGTCTATAGTATTAAGATAAATATTTTTCATATCTGGTAAGTAGGTACCCAGTGAGATATTTTTTTTGTGTTTGTAGGTAGTTACTGGACTAGTCTAGGCCCGTAGTACCGAATAGACCTCATCCTAATTGTAAGATAATATTTTTAAGTAAACAAATAGCCACATTTAATATCACTGTTTTTGGGAATTCTACCATTACCTCAGAAACACATTACGTTTCGGAAAACCCCCCCAAAACATTAGGGTAAGTACCTACCTTGTTACCTACGGGAAATGGTAATGACGTACAGGTTGGCAAAATAAAGTACAGGAAAATAGAGGGCGGAGCGATCGTTTAAATGATTTTGAAACCAGTTGAAAGGAAAAATGATAGAACTTTGAAAAAGCACATTTTTTTAAAAATGAATTAATCAGTTTATAGAGTATGTTCTTAACAAGAATTATTAAATTTATTATTTTTTCAGATATTTTTAAATTTTTTTTTATTCTATGATTGATATACGTATTTTAAATCTATAATTAATTAGGTTTAAGGAAATATGAACATATATGTGTATGTACAAAATTAGAAGCTAATTTTATCATATTGTTATTTTTATATTGAATATTTTAGTTGCTTTTACTAAACATTATTCGTCTTCAATTGTTCTGATGATTCGTGTGAATATTTTTCACATCAATATCAACTGGTGATCAGGAATTAGTACATCATGTGCTAAGTAAATTTAATTTTCTAACTTGATATTGTTTAACACTTAGCGAGATAATTGGATGAAAAAGCTTTTTAGTGCTTTTGAAACAAACATAAGCATAAGCCATTTATTTGGTGAAATCAAAATAAAGCACCTTTGCATTTTTTCATGAAACAGAAAAATTAAGTTAAAACATTTTTCCCGTCCAGTCAACCTGTCGGATTCGAAAGTCAAACATAACATCGCATTTGAACCTAAAATAATTTTGGTTCTAAAATCAGTGTTGCCGTAGTTGTGGAGGTATTTAGTTCCATTTTATAAAATTTCTAGATTATGAGAGATATAATTACATAGGTAGCCAAAATAAGACAAAACAAACAGGACTAATAGTGGCTCTTTTTATTAGGTTTCAAATAACACTTATAAATATATTTATGGTAGATAGCGGCACCTTGTGAGAAATTACAACTTTTATTAAATCGGAAAATTTTAAGCGATAAAAGTGTTTGTCAGAACCGTGGCTCTATATCCTCTCTTCCAATCCCCGAGGAACACGTCATGGAATGATAAGCTATTAGTTTATCATTGTGTGTACAAAGCACATTCGTATAATATAAAATAATAACCATAATACTAGGGATTTCCTCCGACTAGGTATTAGCATCTAAAATTAAAAATAAACCTAATTACAATTATTATTAAATTTATTGTCTTAGGTAAATAATTATCAACCACGTGGCCTGACATTCTATGCATTATTTATCCTTCAGCATTTTCAGCACTGACAAAAGATTTTTATTTTTCACATTTCGATATTACAAGAAGATAGCGATATCTCATTTCCACCCGAGTGTTTGGCAAAGTTGCGAGAGAGAGACAAGCATACAACCCGGTGCCGCTTCGTTCTGATACGCAAGTTCACGTAGCGCGCACGATTCTGTGACGACATTCGGCTTATTTAGAATTTCAGTATCGTAATGGCGGCCGTCGCGTTTGGTTGTGTTCTCTGTCAGTGCTAGTTTTGATTTGAGCGGACACCGGCCCAAAATATTGGCCTGTCAACTGATCGAATTTAATTTTCATCAGTTTCCGTGCTCTATCAACTCGTCGTCTATTACCGTATTCGGAAAAGACGGTCAAATTTTGGTTCGATATCGCTCAAAAAGAAACAACAACGAAGGTTTGTCATTTCTAAATTTATATTTTAATTTAATTATTATAAGCCACTTTTTGAATGTCATTCTTGCTCGTGTAGGTATTCGTGTGATTTGAAATCATCGGATGAACATCCGTTTCGACGTATTGCATTAGTGAATCGTTAATACAATTCTTGTTACACATTTTGTCGCAACGTGATGAATAGCTTACGCAATTTTTTCTTATCCTTACTACAAAATGCTAAAAATACAATTTTATTTTGTTTCAGACTGACGTTTGTTATAGGATTAACAAATATCGAGGTTCCTTTTAGTAATTAATTGTGTTTGTAAATCAGCTTCGTTGACAATAGTTGTTTAAAAGTGTATTTACTATAATTATAATCAATTCGTGAACTGTGTCAATAATTTTACTGAGTGAACAGTACTGAATAACATAGTGTCGTGCTATCAAAGTGTTGGAAGTGCGAAGTGTCGTGAAAACGAATTATCATAATGGATACCGTAACTCAAGTTAATCAGGGTTCTTGGATGAACTCTCTGGTGGCCAGGCTGGGGGGTAGCAAGCACCCCGAGGGTGAGGAGGAGCCGGGGGTGCTATGCCCCGAGGACAGGGCCGGCTCCCCGCGCCCCTTGGATAGACTCAGCCCCGCGCACAGCCCCTGCCTGCCCGAGCCCCCATTCCAAGCCTCACTCGTGGCAGACAAGTACCTGCTGCTGGAGCAGGTTGAGGGCTCCTCCCTCTGTCGCTGCGTGGACGTCAGAACACAACACGAATATGTTTGCAAGGTAAGAAGACAGCATCCACAAATTATATTCCATGCATTCATTCACTCATTATTCTACGTAACTTCGCCTATTCCCGATTTCCTAGAAATGGCATTGTCATTAGAACCTATATTGTATTATGTCATTGTGCTAGGTACCTACTTTGTTTGCCTGCCTAGTGATTAGGAGCGTCATAAACATATTGCAAAGGTTGCTCTCTTTCACTCATTATTTGCAATACCTACCAACTAAATCATCATCTCTATCTATAGCCTCCGTTCCATAACAAATTGCGTTGTTTGTCTAAACTTCTCCGTATGTTTTCCATATTATCCACATTTCAGTTTTTAATGTACTATTATCATTTACGTCGTAGTGTTAAAATTTGTTTTATTATTAGTACCTGATAGAAAAACAATAATACAATATCCCTGCCTTTATTTGTATTACTATGCATATAATTTTGACTAGGCCTTGAATCAAAGTTTCCCACGTGTTGATTTTGTGAGAAAAGTTAGCCCGGCAAGGGGTATCCAATAGTCAATGGTCCTCGGCGTCAATATTGTAAGAGCTGCCCCCTTTGTATAATAATGATTCCAATACACCCAGCAGGGGTATTTATTTCTATTGACTAGGCCTGGCCCGTAGTACTCTTGTAATTCCAATTTCTTTTCTCAGAAAAATGCATACTATGTAGTATTATTCATATTAATGAGGTGGGGAACCTCGGAATAAGTAGGGGCTACTGTTCGGGACCGGGAGTCTCGTGGGAGATTGGTCCCGAGGCACCTGGTTAGGTGGCCCCAACAGAAGCAGGTTTGTCCAGCCTGCTGCATCGAATTCCCTCAAGTTCGTGAAAGAGATTTATAGTTTAATTTATTCTTTGTATTCACATTTTAAAATAACAGGTCCCGCCATAATTATGCGAATCGGAGATAAATCCCGGTATCCCAGATGATGCGATCAAAGGGTTGGCCCTGACCGTCTATGTGTTATTGTTGTACCGGTTTATTCTTTGGTCTACATCTCGGCTTTGACTTATGGTCGGCTTTTTATGTTCGAATTCCCAAGCCACGCACTTTATGTGCCTTGCCTACATAATGATCTGTTGAGTGTTGACCACTGCCTTGTATGGAAGACTACTCGTTGAACTGCCCACAATAATGTTTATTTAATTTAAGTGCTATTTATCCTCATCAGATGAATTATCAATGTAGCTTTTATGCAGTTAATCTTTTCCCATGCCTTTCACGAAATCCAGTTAATTGATTTGAAACACGCAATTTGGTCCTAATTGGTACTCCTAATGATAATAATTAAACATTACCGTGTCAAGCCACGGACACAGGTCCACCATTCTAGTACCCGCAGTACTGAGTTTAGTAGTTGTACCCGAGTCGGTAGAATGCGGAGTAATGTTCCCGTCCAGTGACCACCACCGACGCATATTCTCGGTTAACTTCAATTCTGTCATTGAAGCAATTTCGGTCAATGACGCCGTTTCAAGCTCGAATGACATAGTTCAAACGCTAACTGATATCCCATTCTCCAATTTGCATTCGCGCTGTTTGTGAGAGAACTAATCTGTTTAGGTGCGCTGTAGATTTATCTTCTCCGTTGAAGCGAATTATATTACGAATCTGGCCAGTTAGCTATACAAAAACGAAGATGCCAGTAAAACTCTTGTCTCGACACGCCGGAGTAACCAGTCTCAAGAAGATGCCCACAAGTTTGGACCTGGCGAAACTCGGCTAATCTTCTCCTATGTGTTGGAGGTATCGGCTGGACAATCGCTGGTAGTCGCAGTTATTCATTTACCGTAATCCGCCATGAATAGCAATGAATAAGTGACTTGAGATTACCTCGCAGTTCTTTAGCACTGATTTGAAGAGTTTTTATGTCACGGCCTTTGCGGTTGGTTCTCCACTCTTGCAAGCGACTTGTGAGAGGTATCATGGTGTTAAGTTGCCTTTAGCATTATAACGGTGTATTAAATTACCTATTGCAATCGTTTTATTCAGCAAATTAATAATTTGTGTCCTTTACGGCTCTAAAATTCCGACACAATATTATTATCTATCTTGATTTGATTGTTTATGTTTTTGGAAAGCTTTTTGACGTTAGGTTATTTATCGAATATTATGAATCATCATCACCGTGTTGTGTTATGTGAGTGCGATGAGTCATTATGCAAAATTGTATAAAACAAACCTGAAATATCGAAATAGCTATTAAGCATGATGCGTACCCCTGACATCATCTCGCTGATGGCATAAGAAAGTAGGTACCGTTGAACCTACCTATTGAAGATTCACACACGTGGTTAGTTTGTTTATTGTTAGCATTTCTTGTAAAGTTAAATTATTTCAATAATAATGAAGTCCGATGCAGCAAAAAAAAACTCTTCACCTACCAACAACCAACACACAAATAGCCAACATACCCAATACCCATATCAGAACGCTTGCTCTCGAAGGCGATCTCCCCACAGTGGAACAGTAGCGAAAAGCTTACTGAATGAAATTATAAACGTAGGTACAAAATTACCTGCTTGCCTCTCCGTCCATTTATTCCGAAATAAGGGACGGCCCAGGTATACAAATACCTTCATAAATTCATAATGCATTCTGTAAATTTTTTTAAGATAATAATTATTAACCGCAATATTAAATAGGTACCACTTCATTTTAACATTTTATGTAAATCTTTTTTGTAATTTCGACATTGACCTTTCTTTTTATGAGTTATTTCAAAGTTCAAATACAAAGATCATCTCGCTTACTCACTTATCATCCGATTTAATTTTATTAGAATAACGAGTAGGTAGGTACCCACCTATCACCAATTCGTTTTTAGCGCTTTGCAAAACGCAATGGTGAGGCCATTCAGATATATTCTCTATGGGTAAGGCTAGTATTTTTTTTTGCATAATCTTAATTAGGTACTTACCAACTCAAGCATGTTTTTATCTATCTTTAATAGTTTATCTATGACAATACGTGGCAAAAGTAAGATATTTATATGTTGTAGGTACCTAACCTAACTTAATCTAACCATGACATAAAATAATACAATGTTTCTTGAACCTGCCACGTGTGCACGTATGTAATTTAATTTCATGGTCTGATCATTATTTATTCATTGGGTTGCTACCGTTCTACACCTCTTTATTAACTGTTCTGTTTTTTATCCCCCGGCTTCGATTAATGGTCTACAATTACGGCCCCCTTTATGAATATATATCCCTTTTCATCGATGCTTCTCCATATCCGATCTTACATCATTTCGTTTTCTTTTTCTAATTTGATTTCATCAAATAGGTTTGAAATTGCGAATTTCAATATGGTATTTTTGTTACTTTGGTACCTACTTCTTTTTTATCATATTACCAATCTAGAAGACTGCCATCTTTCGACGTTTTTTAAAAATAATTTTTAACTTTTAGATTGCAATGCGTATTAAGAATTTTGTGGTTTAATTTCATATAGGCAATTTGTTCAGAGTCAGATGTGGTATAATAATTTGATGGTTGAAATGAAACGTGCGAAGATACAAAAAAAAATATCGAGCCATTTCGACTGAGATTAATTCTCAATGTGTAAACTTCTGGCGCGTTTAAATTGAATTAATTATGTTATTTGTATATTTTTTTGTTAAAAGATCCTTCTTACATAATAATACAAATGTATGGAAAGGTATAGGAGGAAACCAATACCGGCATTACACTGGCCTTGTTCTGTGTGTATGTATGGTAAACCTAGTTAGCGAGAAATTCATATTCAAGGTGTACTGACACTGACCAGTTAACCTGAAACCGAGGGTTATTATAATTGAGTGTTAATAACTACTGCCTTATTCGTATTACACGAATATAAAAAAATGTATATATTTTAAAAAAGGTAAAGTAAATTTGTAAGATGAGTTTTTTTTACCATGAAATCAGCGTTGGCTACGCGGTGACCCTGGTTCTTTCTTGCTGCCGCGACCCACGTATTGAGAATCATCAAACCTGTGTTAGCCACAGATACTTATCAAATAATGTGAGAACTTGCAACAAGGCTGTTTGGCAATGTTATGTTGCTAAATGAATGTTTCTCTGCATTTATCTCCTTGCGAGCTGTGCTTTATGAAAAATAATTATTACATTATTTCTAACTCGATTTTTTTTGTTGATAATGTTTACTTTGTATAGGATCAGATAATGAATTACGAAACTCGGTAAGGTTGATTTTTTTTCTCGATTTATTATTAGCTCGGCGAGTTAAATGTCTGGGGATTTGTATTGCTTGCTCAGGCGGTCGTTTAATCTTCATTGTCTTCCATAAATTAGCCGTCCCTTCGTCTTGCCCTTTTCTCATTAAATGCCTCACAATGTAGTCGACTCATCCTAGTCTGATACATGCAATTATGTGAACTTACGGAGGAGTCATTAAAAAAACGGTAACGATCACATCTCACGCTCGGCTCGTTCTCTTTGGACCTTGAAGTGGTTTCGCTTTGAAAGTTTTTTGAAATAGCGTAAAAAGCGTACTAGTTTTTACCAAATACCGCACTCCATGATGTGTGGATACGTGCCGGCGCGATGAAGATACTATATTAAAGGACTGATGATGTTGATTTAATGCAGTACTAATGTATATTTCGTCGTCCATAGCACAAACAGGCGTATCTCATATTTAGTAACTTTCCAGGAGAGCCAAAAAAAAACTGTTTTTTTTTGTCGGATTCTTATATGTACACTTTATTACATATTTATCTAATAGGGTTAAAAATGCGCAATTAAAACCCAATTACCGAAACATGTAATAAAATGTGTAAGAATCCTGCAAAAATCACAGATTTTTGGCTCTCCTGGAAGGTTGCTAAATTTGAGATACGCCTGTTTGTGTTGTGGGCGACGATTTGGTTCCGTCACTTCAGATCGACGAAGTTTTATGAAGAAGTAAAATAATTCTGCGATTATTTGCATGCCTCTGTTGTCTGTATGGCGCCGGGAGTGCCCGAGCCGGCCTGCAAGCTGTGAGATGGTCTGTATGTGTATACATAGTGTATATAATTATGTAAATCCGCTGCCGGAGCGTGAAGTGTACGTTACCGTCCGACACACGATATTCCGCACACACCGGTGTGCAATGTCAACCAGCATCTTCTCAATGTCGCGTCGAAATTTAAAGACCGGCCCTCGCTCTTTTTCAAGGTATAAAATATAATATAATCGCCCACCGGCCTCCCTCCTCCTCCCACTCCCATTTCGGAGTGCGGACTGCGAGCCGCCACGCCACCAGTCCTACAGACGGCCGCCATGGCCAGCCATCCAACCAACCAGCCTGCATATAGCTAACAGCGAGTCATTCAACCCTTCTCCAGTATCAATGCACATTTCATCCTTTGCTTCGGCAGTAAAACGGGCTCGCCTGTAATATTCTATAGCATGTAATATCCTATTTCTTTATAGGTGTGCATAAACCCATCTCCCTACTGGATTGCAACTTTAATATCATTATTTATTTTCCCTTTGTTTCCGCTCAGTTGAAGCGATAATTTTAGGAGCCTACTCTTTTAGAAGGGCATTAAACATTACGATACAGTAAAACCCCCACGCTATATGGAATATTCATGCAAATCGCTCGTTCTGGGAAGAGTTTTTTATAAACGGGGATTCGTTTCGGTGGTGCGTAATTCCGCACACCTGAATTTAAAATCAAAATTTGATCAGCCCCGACGAATCTGGCTTATACGCGATTTGTTTGACCGGTCTTGTGAAGCCGTTTGGTACTCGGATAGTCTTGCCGCGGGCTTCTCGCTTACAGATCATAGCACACTGTACACTTGCACAGACTGCAGACCGGACTCTCGTAAGAGACGCGTCGCCGCTCTTCGTGATAACACGGGAGATTAGCGTTGCCTGCCGCATGTCCGCCATGGGTCGCGTGTAGCTCCCGAGTTTATAAGTAATCATTATTAAAGATGTTACAATCACGGAAGTTCTCGCAGATATTGCTCTCCATTCATAATGGATGAACTGCATACTGCATGCCTTTTATAAAGTCCGCAGATCACCATCGGATACCCATTATCTCTGAAGAAGGTTACGCGATACATATCCGCAGCCCACCTGGCAGCGGCCGGAGTGTAAAGCACATTTCGTAAAGCGATTGCTGCGCAATAATTCCCGGCCAGCTAGCT
The DNA here is from genome assembly GCA_022606495.2 of Halesus radiatus. Lineage (NCBI taxonomy): Eukaryota > Metazoa > Arthropoda > Insecta > Trichoptera > Limnephilidae > Halesus > Halesus radiatus. The sequence continues at coordinate 82,159 of JAHDVE020004393.1, read as the reverse complement.
CAGTGCTCACTGCTCGGTGCTCCGTCGGCCCCTTGAGCAAATATGTATTTTACAACACACTTCGCCATATTACGAACACCCGCAATGGAATCATTGGACAATAATTCTTCGTAATAACATTTTCCAACACGATATATTATTTCATTAACTTTTTTAATGTTTTCACATTTTTTGTTACGGCAGAATTTCATAGCCAGGATAACGATATGTGGAAATGCTTGATATTTCAGGTGGTTATCTATAGTTGAGGGATAACCCTGAAATAAGTTTCCCCCGATGCAGATTGGACAGGATGAGCATTGTTTTGCTGGTAAAGTGAGTCAACGAGTAGCCGTATTGAGCAAAGAGCCGTTATCGCACAGCTAAGTGTGCCAATCGAATGGGAATGAGGACACAGCTCACTGCAGACGCAGACGTAGACTGTAGAGTGCTGAGTGCAAAGTAGAGGTAGGGCTGAAGAACAGCGGATCGGGAGCAAGGAGCATCAGGCCTCCGGCGATCCTATTCACTAAATGGCTACACCGACCAACTATCCGGGAAATAGTGCAACGCCTTCTGGCCGTATAGCGCAATACGTGACTTCACTCCATTTATGGAATTTTGCAACTGTTTACAGTTGCCTATACTCGGTTTGATCTTGTGTAATGGCATTAACTAATGTCATCAGCGGCTCAGATTAATCATTATTGCAAATGTAAAGCAGATTGCCTCAGACTCGTGTGTAGGATAACTCGCGCAGCCAGAATAAATGTTTCTAAATATCTGGATGCCTCCACGTTTGTCCAAATATCTCGCAACTTTGTTTTGTTACATGATCGCGATACCATCCTACACTAATCTGAAACAGTATTTGAACAGGTTATTAGATAGAATGTTGTATGAAACCAACAGTGTTTTGCTAAATCTCCGCACGGGTACCTTATTACAAATTGATTGCTTATTGTCCATGGTTCATTACGGTTTATAATATGGATGTGAATATCTTGTGTGTAGGTGTTTTCGGATTGATCTTTAAATTACTCGTATCCTTGTTTGAATCGTGATCTTTAAAGTGAATTATTCATTTCGAAGTTCTTCTATTAATTCTAAACCATTACACAAGAACGCACCATTGATTCGTAATAAAGTTAAGTGTGTAGTCCATAAAATGAATATTATGTTGAGATTAGAAAGAACGGGTTGATTTATCTAATTAGGCAAGCATAATTTATTTGAGGGCTCATTTAGCTTAAGATCAAAATATTTTCAACATATTATAAGACCGATGACATCACGAATTGGAAAATATGTTTGTACCTCGGATTCATCATCTAAGGTTATTTCCAGAGTGCTTCCTTTGTAACCAAAGCGACGCTTCCGACGAGATTCTGCCATGTAACCCAGTGGCAGACAGACACTAATACGGAATGAAGACCGAAGCCAAAAATCGACCTATTTTTCACTGATGACTCAGGAATATTTTCACTTGAAAAAGTCAACCAAAGTCGTAAAGCTATCCTGGTATTTGTTTGCTTCCACATATTTTGTTGATAACCCAGAATACCGATAAGGAGAATGATTCATTTTGAAAAGGATTTCCATTTGTATTATCTAAGCATGTCTAACAAAGCGTGACGTATTGTGTGGCGTCTCGGGGAAGTCAGGATTAGATGCCGAATTATAATGCGTCTGTTTGTATTGCAGGTTGTTGGGCGAGAGTGTAGCGCGCTGCTGGCCGCGCACTATCGTCTGGACGCGCAGCCGCACGTCAACCCGCTGCACGAGGTGTTGGTGGGAGACAAGCACACATACCTGGTGTTCCCTCGCGCGCACGGAGATTTGCACTCGCACGTGCGGGCGCGCAAGCGATTGCGCGAACCCGAAGCGAGACGACTCTTCAGGCAGATGGCGGAGACAGTCCGCGCCTGCCACGATCACGGCATCGTCCTCAGAGATCTCAAACTAAGAAAATTCGTCTTCGCCGACTCTCAGAGGTAAGATTTCATTCTTTCTCACGTTTAAATAAATTGTTTTTATTCGCAGGTTCGCAACGCTACTTATCACGCGCTTATTTTATTATTATAATTTGTTCTCGGTCTGTATTCACATGTTTCAGCATAATATGATATTTCTCAATTGTAAACATTTTATTTTCCATGGCGAGAATTTGACCGATTAACAAATCTTGAGCAAGGGACGATTGCCACACGCGGCACACATACGACCGTGAAACGGCTGGGCAGTGGGCTCAGGGCTCCCTCCGTACCCGTAGCAGGCAGCAGGCAGCAGGCTCCCGTGCTAAATACTTTCCGGCGAATTACTCTTGTGAAGTACCACTCATATTCGGCCCAAACTATTGCATTCTGAGTCTGGTAGTTATGGAAGTGCTTAATATTCTCGTGAAATCGTTGCGGAATGAGTTCCAACATCGGTCAGAGATCTTGCACATAGCTCGGGCTATAATATTGCTATAATATTCAGCATCTAAAGGTTACGTTTAACGGCGTTGCTCCTTTCGTAGGTCTTAATATTAGCAAAATACCAGTAATCGTCGCTATTTTTTAATGTCTATAGGTGACGTCAGTCCATTCGCTGATCAGAGGCGTGTTGTAATAACTCTTGAATTGGTAACCTCGGTAATTCAGGCGAGACCTTGGTTCTGAAACACGTTGTGGTATGGTATTACATAACGCCGTTTTTTCATAATATAATATTATGCTCGAAGGGTTTGTTTATTTGCATAAGTATTATTTACCGATGTTTAGTGTGCATTTTGGAGCTGTTTACAAATTGACCGATTCAAAATAAGTTTATTTGCTTATTTTACATTGCACATCTTGTCTCGTAATCTAACTATCGGTTTTCAAAGACATTTCTACATGAAAACAATCAAGTGCCTAATGTGTTGAAACCTTTGAACCTTTACTACATATCTCAAGACATGGTATCACAAATATTATTTTCATAAGTTTTGAATATTTAGTTTCTCACTAAAAGACACCCCTCCTGAAAAGCATCTTATTATAATTAATTAAAGCAGCTTGTAATAATACCTCGCTTCTCCTTTTACGAGGATGTAGATATCAAATTCTGACAAATGCGAGTGGAGCTACCTACCTGCATGGGAATTTTTCGTAGCACATCCTCCCCATCGCGCATCGTTTCAAAGAGTTATTATCAATTATTTAGGGTCAAGGGCGAGGAGAAGAATGAGTAGGTCTTAGGTACCCACGTTTTGGGCTCGGGAGGGGAAAACTTGTCGGTTCACCTTACCTTTGTGAAAGCACACGACGGAGTACGCTACTTTGTATAGGTACAGCAACAACGTTCGTCCATTGAATGAAATCGAGGTCACGATATCCGACCTTCTCGGCTTTTAACCATTCTCGTTTTATACTTTATTGGGAAGACTGCGAGATCGGATTCGCCCACAGCTATCAACTACTACCGTCCGCAGCACGTAAACCCAGAAGATACATATGAGAAGTCAGCAGTTAGCACGCATTATCGAGATGAATGTTAGGTCCGGGTGTCCGCCTAAACGAGTTGGCCTAGGCGGCCTCCGCGGCTGCCAAGGTTCTCGGCGGGTCATCTCTAGTCTCTCGCGAAGAGTTGTAATCAACCTGTAACCAACCAACACCAATAGCGGCAACACAACACAAACACCATCGTCCACCTTTGCCTGAACTTCAACTTTGGTCACTTTGGTTATTCCCATTTAGAAAAGTTTAGCATAAAATGCCGTTAATGTATTCTGTCAATGCCTCGGTGGTGTGGATATTATTGTATCGACGCGTACTTTAAACAAATAAACACACCATTCAAGTTGAAAGTCAAACGAGGTCGTCGCTGCATAGTAATGCTGGTGAACATCGGAGAGAGTAAAGTCCTCAGCTATCGTTGCTTTTGTCACTTTTCATACCATTTTTGAGAAAATATTTTTATTGGAAAACAATTAACACGCAATTATTATTGATGATTACTTCGAAACCGTGGTTTATTTTGGGATTCAAAATCTCAATTCAATGTCAATGTAATGTCACAGATTGCGGCGCCCACTTCTTTTCTCTCTTCTGCAATCTGCCAACACAAGTCAGGCATCTAACATCACTCTGTTTGCTTTGGCTACGTGAATTTATCGACTAATCCAAAATACGAATTTCTGTAAAAGGAACAAATAATTTTATAAATAATAAGATATTTTCGAGTTCAAAAATAAATACGCAAGGTCTGTTCCACGTAATTATTGATTTATTTTATTGGATTTGGGTAAGGAGGCCAAGATCTCTTTGTGACGTTTTCATAAAACCTGTCTGCTACTTGTTCACGGGACCGTAACGCATAATTCCGTTCGGCTGTCGGAATTGTACAATGTAAATGACATTACCGCGATTTTGGTGGCCACCGCTCGCGCCGTGCAACGTGCAATAGCCTCATTGTTCCATGTGAGATTTTCTTAATCGGCCGCGGCTGTCGGAAAAGTGCCGTGAACAAGTCCCCAGCGGCTGCTGCTGCTGCTGCTGCTGCCATATCAGATCTACCTTGGCGCAATTCGCGTTGATTATATCTCGGATTATTATAACCGATGGCATTTTATTACGTAGCCGATTGTCTCCATTCAAGCTCACATCCAATTACTGTTCCATTGTTTAAATTTTAACTTGAACTCAATTGATAATAAATGTTGCTATTAATGTGGCATATGCAATGCTTCATTCTCTCTTTTGGCCAATAATCGCTGGAACCTTGATGAACGCGGTCGCTGCAACCTGAACTAATTCATTGTCAATTTAATCCCCGCCACAGGTATCTCTACGGCAAATTTCGCGGCGGAAGTGTCTGCCAGATGATTCCCGAATGCCTAATTTTAAAATGATCCCGAGAGTGGACAACAGGAAATCGCGAGGTTAATATCCCCATCAATGCATCAGTGACGTATGGACAGTAAACACCAATACTGCTGTCGCGCAGTAACGTTGTTCACCGCCAATTTGTCATTTGTTTTTGATATTTTGGTCTTCATGTTCGAAATGTAAGCGCTCTAATCGTATTCCTAGAAACTTGAGAACAAACCTTTTTCAATTTGATGATACAATAAGTCCGCACAATTCCGGTGAAAACTGCTGTAACTTAATGCATAAACAAATGCTTCATTAAAATTTCCACTTATTGCTACGTAAGATGGGTGATATTATACCCCACACCAGATGATATTTAGGAATGGCTTACACCCGTGGGTTTTCACTAAAATTCTTACTAAACCAATCTGCCTCGGCTTTTGAAACGTCAAAGAAAAATGAACAGCGCTTTCATTATTGATAAATTATTCAAACACATAAATTATTATTGGTACGTGTAGAATCATTGATTACCACAGTCACACGAATTTCTCGAGTTCAATATCCGCTTTCTATTCGAGTTCAATGTCATGCACAATCTGTCGGTTTGTTGAACCTTAGTCATCCTCCATTATCTTTCGGCTTTTCAAGATATTAGCGTAAGAATTAAGCATTGCTGATTCGTCGCCAAGTTCCCATACAACTCGGGAGGTTACCCGTGCGTGCAGTGATCCGCCGGAAGTCTCCCTCCACAGCGCGCATGCCAATAATCCCAAACGTCTCGCTTAACTTTAACGTCTTCATTAAACTCCCATATTGTAGAACTAATTATTTTCTTTCATAGTGAGTTATGGATGCCGCCTTATCATGCTTATTCATCGAAAACTATGAATATTTTCGCTCCGTCATGTATGTGCCGCCTCGAATTGGTGCCCTGTTGGACATTAATAGAGGGAGAAATTGGACAGTAGCCTACTAATTAGCTCGGTATTCAACTGTTATTGTGTTTTGTCATCCTCTTTTCTATAATCTATTTCGTTATACCCACGTCATATGCATGTGTTTATATTTCACAATCAGTTGTCAATTAAAAGTAATATGTGTCACACGTTTGAGTCGGCACTTTACTTCATTGTGTCGCCGCCACTCGGTTCTCGGGGAACTCGGAGGACACTCGAGAGAACTGGAGAGCCCGAGGATTATCTCAAAGGGACGATTGTGATTGTCGGTGCCGCCCTTACCCTCTCCTCTTTGATCTCCCGAGGACCCCCGGAAGAGGGACGTATACAAACAAAGCAACTATCGCAGACGCACCAGTACATTGCGACTGTTGCCCCACAATAGGATAAAAGCCTTTCTCTAGCGGAATAAGTTTCTCAAAGGAGCCGGCCTACTTCCCCGCAACACGCTTCGGTATTGCGCCCGAGCTTTTTTGTTTCTTCTTGCCGCTTGTATTATTTATTATCTGCAAACCTGTTTGTAGTTGGCTCCCCGCGCCTCAGACGGCAATTTCAAATGCGATTTATGCATATTATAATAAGTGAACTGGTGTAGACTCAGTGATACCCCCGGTTTTAAAAGTAATACCTCGGTACCTAATTAAGCCCAAATTTAAACGAACCTAGTAAAAAGCGGAGTCTGCGTGTTTGCCAGTGGATGTGGATCTCGTTGGCCTGGTTGCCTGGTTGCCGGGTCTGCGTGAGTCGGCTGGTGCCAACCGGACATTACGTCTCCCGACCGGATCTAAATCTATTGATTGGCCGCGGTGAACAAATCGGTCGCGCGGATGTGTGCCTCATTGTTTTATGAATATTTCTGCGCTTCCTAACATTGCCCTGTGGATGTTGCAACATTCAATTAGTGATTCACCGCTCTTGTTTATTGAACGTGCTATATTCGCGGTATTCGGACCTTCAAACGAACACTCTTCCTGTACATTATTTACAAATATATCTGAAATGCCGTTTGCTGACGGTGTTTATGGTTGGTTGAATTGTCCAACTTCCTATTGTGATTTATTCCTGAATGTGAACGCATTTGGCCAAGCCGGAAATGCGTCCAGTTCCATGCAATTCAGCTCATTGACAAAATGCACAATGCATAATGCAATCTGCGGAAAGCGGATGTTAAATTTGTGACGGAAATATTTTTGTTAGGACAAAGATAGGCGAGGATGACGGATGGGTTTAGGAAACGAGAGATTGCGATATTACAGCGGGCAGGTACCTCCCTCACCTCTGTCGTGTTTGTTTTGGGTAGCATAAAGGGATACTTTTGTTGATTACAATGGAACAGAAATTCTCGCCTGAATGAAAATCGTAATCTCTTTTAAATTCTAAGCAACACCTTTTCTACATAAACACCCAACGAGGCAAAAAAACAAGAACGAACTATTATTACTGAGCAGTGATCACTGCGGCGAGGAATGCCTTATTTGTGTCACTTGAATATATATATATGTATTTGCGTTTGTTGTACATCTTGTGATTCTCTGTATCGGGGTCACACGTCGAGCGGGGGTTAACTGTAGCCACACGTGGTTCAAAAGGTTCCTTGTGCTACCCTGACACATGACAGGTTAAATGCACCTCTACCTCTAACCTACCCTTATATCGGACAAAGTGGATTATGGAGCAACAACCAACCCTCATGCGTAAAGGAAAAGTTCCCACATTCCCTCGGAGTTCAAGCGTCACAAGGAGCCCCTTTCATTGTTACAAGTCGCCCCTATGTGTCGGCTATTCCCAGTCTCGTAAGAAATGCAGGTATTGCAACCAAGGTGGGGTTCTTAGGGGGAAATAATTTATTGATAATCTGTCTGTAACAAGTAACGACGCAGGTTCATTTTCCACCACAAGGTTGTTATTTTATCACAAAATACACATTGCCATCGCGTATTGCTCCACAAGTACTTGAGATGTTTCGTATCTTATCTCTGGCGCACTAGTGTAAACACGAAACATTTTAATGATAAAAGAAATGTGTAAAGCAGCGTATTGTAACAGCTGATCCCGGGCAAACACTGTGCTGTGGCTGTTTTCGCACGTCCTCCAGCGAGTACGAGAGTATATGTATATTTGCACGGTTGCGTATTATCGCCCCTGGATTAGCGTCTCCAACCGGTTTGGTACTGTGGGTGTTGGTAGTCTCAGTCGGTACCTGGTCCTGGTCCTGGTCCTGGATGAGCTCTGTGCCACGTCACTCCTCCGCTTCTTCTCCGCCCGCGACTCTGCTCTTTCTAGAAGGCTACTGGAATATCTTATTATATTATTAACCCGGGGCTGCAGGCGGTGCGTCACGGCTGATTTGCGGAATGCTCGGGATGTCTCATGGCCAATATCTCGTACACATGCATCGTTACAAAAAACCTTGCTTCACCGAGTTCAAGAGTTTGAACACCCTTGTGACTATACTCAACTCCCAAGTTTCGCCACCCACGCAACATTACCAAAGTACCCATCTACCTTTTCTAGCCTATCAAGTCTAGCTCTAAAAATACGCCGAGAGCTTTTTTAATCCCAACCTGAACAGGGCATTAAATGACAAAGGATTGAGGTGGGTCGTTGTTATTTTCCTCGCTTATTTGAATTTCCAGGTTTATTTAGCATTATTGCGCCTCAAAATTAATGTTTTATGCGATAAGATTATTTTTATTTTATTTTTATCGCTGTCGTGTCACCTATCGAGTGTAGTGAGGACATAAAATATTGCGAAAATGTGTTACTCGCCGAAGAGTCGAGGAGGTATACGCCGTAGTGTGATAACTTTGTTGGCAAGTTACCACATATTTGTTTATTATTGAAATATGCACTTACATGTGTGAAGTAATTAAAAACAACTGTGCCAAAATATTTACTCAAATGTTTGTCCTATGGCTCTTTTAAATTGATCTTTCGGTTTTTAATTTTTAGAGATCAAATTGCCGGAACTGGTCACTGTTTTACCTGAATTATAAAATGCAGTCGTTTGAAAAATTTCGTTTAACTATGCGAATATATTTTAAGCACACAACGTGTTTAATTTGTTTTGCAGCTAATTTGCTAATCCCGATAAAGAATAATCATTGCAACACAAACGCAATAAATGGCTTAATATAATTTGTCTCTTATCTTTCGATCAGTAAGGACACTAACTTATCGCGTGACAGGCTTTATTTGATTTGCTTAATCCCGCGTTCCTTGGAATGGACGCTGGTGTGTTTCCCAATTCCTCTCATCTTCGTGTCTTTGTTCGGGCGCCGGGTTAGCTTATGAGGCCCGCTGGCCGGCCGGGGTTTTGCAAGAGGGATATTGGTCCACAGTGCAGTGTTGCTGGCTGGCTGGATGGATAGTCGGCTCAGATGATATTCGGGAGATGATGAAAGAGCGAGCGGACTGCGGACGGCGACCGGCCCTGGTGGCGGCTGTGTTGCAAGCCACGTTGGTTGCCCATTGCCCAACTCTGTCCGCCGCGAGCTGCGAGGTTCTCGCCTGGCCGTGTCGAAACTATACTTTTTATAGTCAGATCCGGTGATGGACACACTCAAATCAGTTCGATGGTCATGTGTCAAATCGCTTTGTTTTTAACGGTTTTCAAACTCAAATCAACCTTAGAATCAATCGATTTATTATTTCTGAAGGTAACTTGCAAGGATGCAAGTTAGGAAATATTTCAACTCGCATCTTATTTTCTCAATTCTGTGTTCTTTATTTGTTTTTTTTTTTTAATGAGTACAAAATCTGAAAAAGTTGTCAATTTTTATCATTTTTGGGAGACCATTCAAACGTCAAACAAACCGTAAAATGAAAACCATCTAAATATTATTTTTTTAGTTTATTATTTTGAAAGTTACGTCAATGAAGAGAACTGGATCTTGAGTTTGGTGTAGGAGAAATATGTATTAACAGTAAGAATACATAGTTAAACATAATAAGAATGGCTATATCAATAATTAATATTAAGTACTAGAAATTAGGTAGCATTAATTGATGGAAATATGGCAATTTTTTTTGGATTTTGATTAGTTTTTTTTGTTAGTTTACTCTTTGAGAAAACTATTAACACATTTGCTTACATATAATAACAAAACAAAATTATCCGCACAGTAATAATATGTTAACTTGGATTGATGAGAGGGAGGGGGAAGGAAATGAATCTAATCGAATTAAAACGTGTATTTACAGATAATAAGGTATTCATGTTATTTCCGTCGTATTATACCCACATCCCATTGACTCTGGTTTTTGAACCCCGCATGAACCGTGCGAGTGGAAGTATCCTCCCGGATGCCTCTGGCATGAATCATTCAAGGGATAAAATAAAATAAAAAAGATAACCTGTTGTGGTGTCTGTAGAACGTCTACCGAGAAGGATGACGTCATCCGTCGGAGAGTGATGCGAGCCCGCAGTATTCTAGGTGATGCGATCTGTGACACGTCGAGATGATTTAGCGTCATTGTATGTCCTTCAATACCAGGAACGTTCGATTGTGTAGCTTATTCATTAAAAGTCAGGCTTTTTATTATTTGTGATCTGTTCTGAAAGGTAAACCTGATACAAACCTGTACCATCCTATCATTTGTAAGTGATTTGATCCGTGACGAGCCTCAATGCCAATATTTATCAAGGATTTGGTATGCTGTTCATTAAAAGTAAAATTTGACACAACCCAGGTCCCTCTCTGGGGCCATCCGAATGCTGAAGGTTAATAATGATTGCCGAAATAGTAAGTGATGAAATGCCTTGCGCTGTTCCGGTCGGTCATCCGACTTGACTGGCTTCGGTTCGGTTCGGTTCGGTTCGGTTCGGCTACGGGAACCGGCCACCGGCCATGGTCCATGACTGCTACTGCAGTGCTATCACTCCTCCATGCTCTGCGCTCCGTGCTCCGTGCACCGTGCACCGTGTGCCCATATTGCGCAACGTGAGAAACACGCCGAGTGACATTGCGAAACACTGCCCTTTCAAATTACAAGCCCTGCTACGCTACAATTATTATACTGCATAGTCTATTTTTCAAATGATTTGAATTTCACAAGACCACTTCTGAAATATGATAGACCTTACACTAAGGGACCTCCGAGCGCAGTTCTCGTTGCAGCGAATCGATTAAACTCAGTACTCGGTACAGAATCAAGTGCAAATAATTATTTTGTCGTGCATTGTGAACGAAGTCATTTTGAATTATAATTTTGCTTATATTGGAAATCTGTTTGATCAGTGCAAATGAGAAGCGTTGGAATACATGCATAATTAGTACATATAATACAGTTGGCCCTGGCCCAGAGTGCGTGCAGTGATGCAATATTCGCCATGTCGCAATTCGGTGGGAGAGTTCACCGAACTTCCAGCTCGGAGAGCAGTGAGCACTGCCAGTGTGCTAGTCTTCCATCCTCATCTCTCTCCCGGACCCGCCGTCCGAGCTCGAGCGAGAGCCGAGAGGACAAGCGAGACGCCTCTCAGTGCTGCCACCGCTCAGCGCGAACCAGCAAAGTGCTTAGAATCTGGGAACGGACAACGGAGGTTTTGGCTAATCCTCTCCTAACCGCTGTCCGAGTTCGCGGTTCTGATACCCGCAATAAATACGTATTACGTATATTGCAGCTACGGTTTTATTTGTTCGGGATGCCCGGAAGATGGCTATTGTGTAGGAAGTAGAGATCTAATCAAATGCTGCCCTCTAACCAATTCTTCCACAATACATCTTCGCTGTTATTGTCTGCCTATGCATATATTGTTTCTCATCCGAAATAAAAACCAAAACACGTTTGCACGTTACTTCACGGCTGTAGCATTTAAGAAGACTTCAATTTAAGAACAAGACTGTCCATAAATTTGACCTTAATTATAAATTGAAACCATTACAAAAGAGTTTCTGTCGAAACCAACCAAAATGCTATATGAGCGTTGAGCGTTCCTTTGGCAACATTTTATATTTCGTACACATGACAGATGATAAATACCTACCTACTGAATTATTATATTATTTGTGATTTGTATCAGTACTTATTATTATGACGACATTTCGGAAAGTTTAATAGGCAATTTGCACAACATTCATCACGTTTTAATAGCACGAGTCTCTCCACGTGCTGCTGTCGTTATCGGTAAAGTCGTAATTTTGTTGTTTTGTTTCAACTTTAAAAAACTTCCGATGAAGGGTGAATAAAAAACGATTGTAAAACGATAAATAACTGTTGCATGACCGCGAGTCTTTGCAGTCCGGCTACTAGAGAGCATTAAATCATTAATTCCTACCGCTCGTTGCGTTATAGATGAGGCCCACCTTCGTTTGGAAGAAAGAAGCTAAGTATGTAATTTAATTGATGGTACAACTACTCGGACAGTAATAAGTGCCGCCCACGCCACCAGACGCAGTAAACCGATCCCGGAAAACTTATTCAATATTCAAGCGTTGAGTATTTCAATGATTGTGTGTTTTATAATTTAGCTCGGGTTTCAACGATTATTTTTTTTTTTTTTAATAACTTATTGAAGCTTATAAAGCTCATTGTAATATATTTTTAATAATTGAAGATAATATTAACAAGTCCCAGATCGAAACACATTTTTTGAACGTATTATGGATACATAGCCATCCCCAGTTAGTATTGCGAGGGGGTTTAGCAACACGATATGTCTCAACAAGCGCCCGCCTTGCCTCGCTGTAGAATGGCTGAGCCTTTTTTCGCCCGATCAATTTCGCAACACCCCACACGCCCCGTGTGTCCCAACCTTGTGCCCCGGGCGATACATTAGCAATCGAAACCAATACGCCAATAGGCTAATGCTCGTACATTCTCCCGCAATTCGGTGCAATTCTCCTCAGTACACAATCACCCACCCCCTCACTGCCGCTTTAGTGTGTACTGTGTACCAACCAGCTTATGTGGTGTGGTTGTGCCAAGACATACTCGTATTGCTGATTGACAAAATAATAATACAATATTGATTCGTCGATTCTTGCACTGATTCGCTAGATCGCTTTTGGACACCGCAAGGTGATTTGTTTTTACTTCACCCGGTACAACAACCTAGAAAAAGCAGCAAGAATCCGAATGACCGTGGCTTTTTGAACATGTCTCGACAGACTGTATCATCACACACCAGCGACATACAACATAATAACACTCGAGAAAAATCTACATTCACACTGTGTCCTTTGCTCGTTACACGCTCGGAGGTCATCTGGTTGAAAATCAAAGATTTATATGCAACGCGAAAAACATTTTAAATTTGCTGACGATGATAATAATTATGGAGCGTACATAACACGTAACATTCTAATTAAAAAAAAAAACAATTGTTATTTTCAGCACATATATAATAAAATTATGCCGCCGGTAATACTTGGTTAGCATAGTTTCCTTCAAAGTAGTTGATCCGGTTCCGATTCTCGGCCGTGGCAATAATAAAATAAAAATATATGTAAATACATTTTATTTTTATAAAAAAAAAATTATGTTCATTTTAATAATTTTTTTATTAGGTATATTTTTCACGGGTTTTATAATAATTGGCCTCTTTAGATTTGTGTGTAGATGCTTAAATTAAATAGATACCTACCTCTTATTATTGACCAAAGTCAAGCGCCCTTGAGGTGATTTTCCCACGAAAACGGCGCTATAGAAGTAATCCAATTAATATTATTATTAAAGTCCGGTCTTATCAAAAACACAAAGCATAGAGAAATCATAATATTGGTCCAGATTGGTCGGATAGAATCCGAACAAAGAATGCTGAATATCGAATGAAGATAATATTTACCTAGCTGTAAATAATTAATATTTACGCAATCATTGTTTTAAGTACATGCACGCGTTGGCACTAGCTACCAGCTACGAACACTTCCTAAGTGAACTTATGTGGCTGTCTCCTAACGCGGAAACTAACGGAATCAAGTTGTTGGAATATAGAAGTACCCGCTTTAGAAGTCTTTGCACAATCGCCGACTAGAGTCCATCGACATAATATTGTAGTGTATATGTTTGAATGTGTTGTATTAATTTGATGGTAACATTTATGAATTATCTTCCATTTTCCTGCTACGCGGTCGTTGGTCAAGGAAAATGACATTGAGAAAAAAATGGCCCCTTTTCAGGCGATACAAACCGCATAACGATTGACGGAAAATTTGCGTCGTCGTTAGGGAGTGTTTGCTGTTTGTTCGGTCACTTCTCGTGTTTTGCCTTCTGTGACGCACGAAGCACGAGAAATGTGTTGTTTCCAAGACTTGAGCACCATTTGTTGGTAGACTGACGCACTTCAATATGAATATTTTGTTTTATGGGAGTTTTTTCGTGTCTGAATAATTTCGTCATCGTAATTGGAATTGTGCGGATCGTTTTCCTACCGCGATAATTTATTCCGCGGCGATTTCCGTGTCGTGGTTCTTAAAATTGACCTTGGTTCGAACGAGATGTTTGTTGATCGAATCCTTTATTCGCTGTTAACGCTCACAATGTCCTCTATCAACAAATGCGAAAGGCCAACACTGCCTGATTACATTCGTGTTCTTGTATGCCAAGCCTTGAGATGACTGATATCTCGCTGCAAGTACCTGCCTACCTTCTGTTGTAGGATTATATACAATGTTAATACTTTTAATCCTGATCAATTATTACTTTTAACATATCTTTATTTTAAAATTTTGGTGGCTCTTGGCGATACTAATTCACGGACGAAATTTGTTAATTAACCTTCGAAATATATCTATAATTACAATTACAATTTCATTGAGTGTGGCAAATTCTACGTTTCTCGTAAACCCCAGCACGATCCGGTCGTTAAAAAACATTCCAGCGCCGAAATACATTCCGTGCTTTGATTATTTTAAGTTGCTCGCTCTCATGTTTAACGCAGCAGGCGATGGGAATGTTATTTTGAATTTGCCAAAGACGGCACTTTTACAATTTTTACTATACGGCTCTGGACGTCGTGATTTCCACGGATTCGGTGACCGCGGCGCCGCGAGCGCCACGCGGCAACCTTCTCGCTAAAATAATTTTCAAGGTTCGATGTGATTCGTGATTCATTGCGTCACGTCTCACCGCGGCCCGAGCTGACGGCTGCGGCTGCGGCTCACGGTGACGGTGACGGCGACGGCGACGGCACTGCACTTAGACCACTGAGACCAGCTTAAATTTATTATTATTATTGTACCCCGAGCCCATTAGTAAGGAATTTGTTGCCAGCTTTCAAAATCTGCTCACTTATCTGAGAATTAATTTTCCCAGCCGTAAATTAGCGCATATATTTTCAGGTAATCTGTGGCCTTTATCGTATTATCATAATGTTTCGAAATGCTTTAATAAGGTAATCTTTTGGCCGCTATCCACTCTAAAACCCCGTAGATAAAGTTCTTAATCGCCTTCGTATCCAGCTGTTGGTTTTAATTTAACCGCTCGATATGAAGAGCTTTTCAGTTCCTGTTTCTCACATAAGCGTTCAGTTTATTTCCTGCGCGAAAAAAAAGAACATCGGTTCAGTCAGACAATAGAGCTGGCATGTTTTAGGTCTCGATCCGCGAACAAACCATTCGTTTGCCAGATGGTTCCGCTACTTATTATGTTCTGTAATTTCTTTTTGGTTTCAGAGTAAGCAGCCTCCGTTATATCCGGTCCCTTGTTTATTCATCTTTTTACAGTAGGCTAACCGGAGATATAATATGGGCGAGCATACCCCGCTTACTCCCCATCCTCCCCAGCCATGGTAATGATAATGATACTCGCACGACGCAAGCCGCAATCTTTGCCCAAAACTCTGTACTTTAATGAACACTGAACACTGAACACTGAACACCTTTGCCGATCGTATTGTCAAAGTGCATTCTGCATCGTGCAATGTTCAATATGCATTCGCGCGGCGGATATGTAAATGATTAAAATGTTAATTAATGCTATTTTTAGAATAAAACTATTTTATCTATGTAAAATCAATTTATTTTTAGTTTATTTCACTATTGACAATTTATAAAAAAAATACTGATAATTATTTACATGCGGCTGATAATTTATGTCTCGTTATCTTTGATTATGAAAATAATTATACTTATTTACAGATTATGCTTATTGTTTATATCTTATTTCCTGACTGGTTTTAACAAAAAACAAACATGTGTTGAATGATATTAAATAGTTTGATACACTTATTGAAATAAACATGCGGCATGGCATGCCTTGCCCGCTGTCTCAATCCTAGACTACTCCTGGTCCTATTGGAGAATCGGAGAGGAAAGGACACAGCGCCCACCTGGCTAGGACGCTGTACGCCGACGCGAAGGTCCCGTCCCATACAGTACAGGGTAACTGGTATATTACATTAGTACATAGTACCTACGCCGCTCGCCCGTCACCTGGTGGACCTTTACACAACATTTCAAACCAAATCCTTTGTCCTTATCGAAACTGCCAGATACCGTACCCGCCGAAGAATACATTTTTACACACAAAAAATGAAAAGCCAAAGCTGGCAGATGTTCGATATAAACAAATGCCATACGAATATTACTCCTACGCTGCACCTCTATTGTGTCACTATTTTCTTTAGTTTCGAAACAACTTGCGAGACAAAAAAAATGAATCGAGACGGACCTTACAACTTTTGTGCAAACACCTTGAGAATTGTCGGCAAAAAATGCAACTTGCCAGTTAGTGGGTACTCGCGCAGTGGCTTCTATAGATTACGCTCCTCCCGAGCTAAGTAAAGTTAACCGAGAAGGGTGAGGCGGCCACAATGGGCCCCGCGGCTCATTGTTCCCAGTTTCCATCACCTGCGAAATAAGAATTACCTGGCCTTGCGAATGGGACATGCTTCATTGTTGCGTTATCTTTTTATTCCGTCAGTCTTTCTTGGACAGAATTTATGATTTTAAACTTCATTGTTGAAATGGCTTTTGATTACCTGTTGATTCTCGGTTTTGTCACATGCACAATCCCCGCTGTCACGTGTCGCATAAAGCTAGTTCATTATTTTGTCAGTTTTTATTTGTTTGGCAGAAATCTTGATTTATACCTTGGCGGCAACTTGAAAATACGACGGTAGCCGCGGAACAACTTTGTTTCAGTCGATACCCGATTTAGTATGTGCACGCTTCGAATGATTACAGTGGCTGTATGCTTCTTGTCCCATTCATCACCTTTATAACACATCTTTGCCACCATTCCACCTACAACATTATCTAGTGAGTTACAATCAGTAGCTAGCTATCATTTGGATTTGAGTGTTTATAATCACGTGGTAATATTTTTGTATCTGACTCCGCTATATCCAGATGTCTATAACACGCTAGTATTAAGAGTAACGGCTGTGCTGCCGGTTTCATACATAACTTATTTTTGGATTTGAGGCCAATATACCCAAACCGAATGATTTTTTAATTAAAGGTTTAGTAAATATCTATTACGTATGAGAAGTATTTTATTTATTTTTGTTTTAAATTATGAAGTATATGCCATGAAAAAATAAATTTTCATAATTTTAGAGGCAACTTAGAAAATTATTTGCGGGATAATTGTTTTTTTTTTTAATTATCGTATTTGCTATATAAATATGATTACGTAAATAAAAACAAAACATTAAAGAAAGGTTTTTTCGGGTCGATATTTTAAATTATCTATGGCAAATTTGTGTTCCAACGTAAATTGGTCGTTTTTAATTTAATTTCAAGTCCACCGTAATGCTTATTTTAATATGTTTGAAATATATATATTTCATTATATTTTCAAATTAGACGGGGTAGAACTTTTATAAATCACCGTTAGCCCCCAAATAATTGTTAAAGGTGCCTCTAAAATCGCGAAAAATCAATTCCTTTAATGGCCTATATTTCGTAATGTACAAACAAAAATAAATAAATTACTTCTAATCCGTACTAGATATTTACTATACTTTTTGAGGAAAAAAAATATCATTAGGAGGTGAGTATTTTGACCGCAAATCCAAAATGAAGTTTTGTATGAAACAGGCCGCGAAGCCGTTCCTTTTAAGTAACCAATACGTAATCAGAATGTATATTTAGATGGAGATGGGGTGCGCTGGCTAGACTGGGTAGGTAAACGCATGCAGATGACAACTGCTACGGCCCTCACCTGGCGCCCTGCTCCCAGTTTACCGGGGATTATTTAAACAGACTCGAGCCAGCTGACGTATTTAATTCACATAACGTTAGTCAATAGACCGGTAAGTTGATATCTTTCGAGATTTATAAAAACATTTCCAATCAGTCTCGGACTTGGCTAAACATCTGTCATAACTTAAAACATACCTTAGCTTTAATTTAATGGACCAAGTCGACGGATGTTTCCAAATTATGAAAACTAAAACATGTTGTTTTAGTAATCTGCAATTTGTTGCTTTTGATTAATCTTGCAGGGAATGAGTCCTCCAGTTGGATAAATAGTGAAATTTTTGAATTCGGGTCAAATGGCATCTGATGCGTGTTAATAAAGGTGGGTACTAGGTACTACCCTACCTGGCCTAGGCATTTAGGGATCCGAAACTCGCACAAAAGCCTGAAGTGAATGCGTCGCAAAGCATCTGCTCTTAATATTATGTCTCTTCGTGAGCGATTAGATAGGTGAACGGTCATATCACGCATCCCTTCACTCGGAACATTTCGTTGCAGAAATCCCCCGTGGGTGTGTATCTGTCTCTCCCTCGCACTACCCAAGATGATCCCTGACAGGATTTATCGAGAGGTCCTTTATTATAGAATTCACTGGCATCGGCGATACCCGGCCCTTTTTGCTACCTGCTCTCCTGATCTCGCATTAAATCAACACAAGGTGCATCCTTCGAATAGAGCATCTGCCGTTTTGATTATCTTAAATTTTTAAGGAATACGAACGTTTTTCTTTTTATCTCGTCTTAGTCGATTGGAGAGTAGAATTATATCTCCGATGAAAGGACACCACATCATAGTGGCATCTCAGGCTAGATAGGATAGGCAGATGATATTGGAAGTCCTTTGATCACAAGTAACATTGATAGTATAATAATAATTTTATTATAATATTTCGTATTCGCTTTTTATCTTTACGCACATTGTTTACATAAATGAATTATATTTGGGGATAGACAATTTGACTTCTGTATCCGGACTCACTGCCTACTGTTATTTTCTTATAATAAGAATGTGAGATTTTGATGATGGCAATATAAGATAAATAACTAATTACCATTCCGACGTTATAAGTTATAACAATTACCTACAAGGTATCTGAAGTTGCAAGCCGTGGCATTAAAATTTAGTTGTTATGGTGTAATTTACAAAGCAAATTAATAATATCTAATATTTAAGCAATTAATAAACATTTTTGATTTTATCTTCCGCTCGCCCAGGTTATATTTCTGCCAAATGATAATGCCGAACATGTAATTTGTGGGGAGGTATTATATTTCTCTTGGCTAAATTATTGTTACGCAATCTTTTTTATTCGTCCTTAAAGATGTCTTTATTATAGGGTGTCCTCGTTTTTTCGAACACCACTGGTCGCCGAAGGATATAATTTTCTATTAATAGCCTGTTGCCTTATTAGTAAAAAGCGATTTACTTCTTCCTACAGGCAGGTTGTTTTCCGATGACCAAAAAAGGCGATGGACAACATATAAAAATAAACTCCTACGAATGCCGGTGCGTTATTTACATTTTAACGTAATTTGTTCCACTCATCGGCTGACGATTAGCATGATCAATGATCAGGTATAAAAACTACCTGTTGTGAGTAAAGAACCTCGCTTCCCTGTACCCACCTCGCGGATGTACTTTTTATAAGCGTATGAGTTTTGCTGCGATCTGTGTATCGCGTGATTCCCATTACTAATAATTACTTGATTAACAATAGATCAAAAGCCTCGCTGAAACGGACCCGCTTGTAGCCCGTGTCATTGAGGGGAAACCTCGGCCCATACATGAACCGCGACGCTGGTACTAGATATAGTTGGTAGGTACGCACGCACCGAGGTAATTACTTATCTGGCCGTCGATCGCACGGAACCTCGCGATTGTTGGCATAAGGGCGATACAGAGTGATTATACGTTAATATTTAGCCACACAGTGGCACCGCTGACGCTGACTGCACAGCCTGCGCCTGTAGTGGAAGAGTGGCTTGAGTTGGTGCTGGTCCTGCACATGAGATGTTGGGAAATCCTCATTCGGCCTTAACCCAGTTGCCGCCGTAGTGTGGCACACTGTACTCGGCCACCACCTCGCCGCCTCCCAGTGTCGGTGTTAACCTTATAGCTCTGGCTCTGACGACACGCGCACCGGATATCCACCTGGCAATCGATTTAGCATTCAGCTTATGAAAATGTATTAACTGTTCGTATTTTTGGCCATGTCCAATTATTTCACTTGGCGACTAAAGGACACTCGGTCCCCGTGTCGACAAGTTGAAAACATTCCAGATCTATCTGGCCATTAATGTTTCCGAATATTTAATGTTCAGATAAAATGTTGAACTCGGCCACTTGATAGCTTAGCAACAGCGAAGTTCACTAAAAATTAATTATCTCTTTTAAACATTGTAATGTTTTTTTTTCTTTGTCTACCTTTAATTGCGATAACGTACTCTGTACGCCGGAGATTTATCGCTCTTCTTATCCGCCACTTTAGTTCTTGAGTCAGTATCTCTAGAATTTAATTTTAGAGAAAAAAGTTCAGCATTGTTTACTTTATTACTTTTGGTATTTCCTTCTAATCATCGAGTGTACGTTGTAGGTAATGTCAGTCTTTATCCGTAATAATAGCACGATCGACTGTAGTGTATCAGTATTTATTACAATGTATATAGTAAGAGAAACGATGTTTACACAAATATTAGCAGCCATCCGAATAGGACCCCGGGCAGGAGGTTATCCACGTGACTAGTTATGTGGAGAGTGATCAGTGGGGGTAAGGGTGAGGACTCGAGGAGGTCACCCACACCGGACGTGAGGTCTCCGGAGGATCTGGCGGTGGGGAGGGAACACCGGAGAGGTCACCCACACCGGACGTGAGGTCTCCGGAGGATCTGGCGGTGGGGAGGACACCGGAGAGGTCACCCACACCGGAGGACACGCATCACCAGTACTAGCATGTCCGTCCACTGACTTCCCATTGTGTCGAGGTGTTGCGATATTCAGTGAGACTTTCTTTTTAGCGCAACACCTTTGTCACTCCGATTGGAGTGGAGAAGGGGACCAAGAAAGTTCTGGCCGACTAGGTGAACGACCGAGCTTGACTCCGCGAGTTTACAGTTTCCTCGGTGTAGGTATTGTTTCGGCCCCTGTGTTACGATTGAGTCAGACGTGCCTACATATTTTTTGCGAGATATTTCGGCGGATTGATTCTCATCATCTAATAACAGGTAATTTCATCAAGACTTTCCGTATATCATATATTTACAATTTACATACATCCTTGACAGAAAGTTCCTGCCGGTGCCTATTTTTCTATCACCACGCTCGTGCTCTTGGGCTAATACTGCGCCTTTTCTTTTGACTATAAATTCAGGTTTTGGAGTAACGACTTACAGCAGCCGGTCCGGTTGTATAACGCGATGCATTACATACTGAGCGATATATACATGTTTGTTTTCGAAATAGATTATTCGCGATCATAATGGGGCATTACGAAAGGGAATTATGGAGAAACGTATCGGATTGTATTACATTATCCGCACATTCACGCCATCTCTTGCGTCGTGCGCAGCTTTCTCCGATAAAGAAATCTCTGTAAGAAATTATTGCTGTTGATTGATTTCCAATAATTCGTTAGACAGTAAATATGTTGTATATAAGTTCCATTCTTTCCTTTTGAGTCTAGATATTATCATCTCGAACTGATTTCACCAAACAATAAAATGAAGGCTGTAAATTTCTGGGAAATTTATAATAAACAAACTACGTAGTAGGTATTATTATTAGTCATAAAGTCCGAACAGATTTTTCTTTTTTTTTTTCTTTTTTCTTTCACATTGTCACATAGCGAGTAATATTATTCTGACCGTACTAACCCGAGGCCAGTTTCCCGCTCCCCACCTGAATGACCTCTGTCGTCCTTTGCTGGCTGCGGCGCACGTTTCGCCGGAACGGAGAACTGTTTATCAGAGTTACCCCCTAGTATTGTAGTAACAATTGCTCTGGTTTCA
This sequence comes from Halesus radiatus, assembly GCA_022606495.2. Classification (NCBI taxonomy): domain Eukaryota; kingdom Metazoa; phylum Arthropoda; class Insecta; order Trichoptera; family Limnephilidae; genus Halesus; species Halesus radiatus. Next base: position 60,233 of record JAHDVE020004393.1, on the reverse strand, counting down.
CCATTCTCCCCGTAACCCGGTTGTTGGGTTGTTACCGAATTCGACAATATACCTGCACAGGTTTTCCCAAATTCCAATGTCAATTACATGACCCTTACCCAGTTATGGTTATTGCTTCCGAGAATTTGATCAATATTTGGGTTAATTTGTATTTGCCTCTGTGTGGTAAACGGCATCCTACTTAGTTATGTGCGCATTTTAACTGATAGCGCATTGAAATAATAATGTGTACAGCCATTAACTCGAATCCTGTCCTGGCGTTGTGTTTGAAATGTATTGTTTAAACCTATATCATAATATGTAAACAATTTAAGTTCTCCGAATTCGTATCGAACATAATAACAATTACCTACGTAGGAAGTATGTATCGTTTCTCGACTTCTCGGTAATCGTTAGAAAGAGATTGAAGTAAAATACAATATTATTTTATTTCATTCGCTGGAGAAAGAACATGTATATTGTTTTAAGTTTGAGCGTTGACAACATGACTGACTGTATTGTTTGTTTGTTTGGTTTCTCGTATCCAGCTACTATTGTGTTGATAAAGCAATAATGCCGTAAACAGGAATTGAATAAACCGCGATGGTTGTGCTTACTGCTTACTGCACCAGGAAGCCTGAAAATATTACATCAACTTACATTTTTTGTATCGGTATGAAATACAGTTGACATTTCACAATTTAGTGAGAATATTGACACAAACCATACTTCCGTTTGTGAAAACATGAACATTTCCACGAAAACATCAAAAACAACCTGTCCGGGAAGTGGCTTGATAAGAGATATGAAATTCATCATGATTGTGTGATAGCGGTGTATTATTAATAACATCTCTAATAATCGGTCTGAATGTGTATTTCATTGTTATTTGAGGTCTTGATTTGAAGTTGAATGCAATTTGTTGAGTGTCCACTCACCGTTGCTTGCAGTGCAGCGTGCAGCGTGCACTGTGCAGTGTTGCAGTGTTGCAGTGGTGTGACGATTCGATCAATGCACCCGCGATTTATTATTTACCTCTTATTATTGCAGCCGTGCTGCGATTGTTTAAGCGTCTAAAGTTGCGTGTTTATTTGCCGGGTAGCTTTCGAGAAGACGCCACAAATGTAAATACTTCACTCGAGTTGTGATACGCGTACAATATCAATCCACATGGTGTTTAAATAATATCCGCCGCCATTTATCAAGTTATTTAAATAAAGATACACTCTCGAATAGCCATCACGAATGTCTAAGCTTTCGTAAGACGCTCGGGAAGCTTTGACAGAGTCTATTAGATTAGCATTTATATGCGCTAAAGATCTTATTGAATAGGTCGCCTGTTCCTTTGACGGCGATATCAAAGAGCCCGGTTGCGCCTATCTTCGCGCAAATCTCTGCTTTCATTCCCTTTTACTCTATTCAGAATAATCGTACCGGGATTTCCTAGGGAACTCCGCTAATATTACGTCTACTCCGTAGGCGTTAGACGTATTTCACGCATGTACTGGCGATTTTAATGAAGGGGATTAAATCATGTATATTTTTTCGTGCAAAATAGGTTAACAAATATTATTACACGTTAATCCTCTCGGTGCCTGGAGTTTACAATGTTTTTACATTTTAAAGCACCCTGTTGGTGTAACCTTTTGCGCGGTCACTGCTCTCGTCGCCCGTGATTACTGCAATAATAATACTACTTGACTCTTTTATAGGAGTGCTTATGGCTTTATTCAATGTCTTGGATTGCAAGTACGTACTTCGGAGATTATGGACACTTTAAACTTTATATCCCCATTCCCATTGAATCCGATACAATTAGTAATACACGTCATGAGAGAATTTTCTCAATACGTATTTCACTTCATTTTGACATGACAATTAAATTGTCGTCCATGGTTTTGGCAACCGGCAACTTGGCAAGTTGCACAAGCTGTAAAATCGATGGAACTTGCGTACATCCAGTGTTATCTGCGTCAACATATTCGGTTGTTATGCTATGCGGTTTCTATATGCCTCTATGGACAGCATGTACTGTATGCATTATTCAATAATTGCATTGTGAGAGATCGACAGGAGTTTATAGCCGTAATCGATGGATTTCGTATTTCGTTGTATAACGCGATCACTTACATCATTTCTCGTCCATCGAATAGCTCGTTACGTGGCTGCGACTACAAGCTAAAGCTAGTTTCTACCTACACCCACTAACGTGAATGTAACGGTGCAAGTTGCGGAATATTATACCTATCTCCGTGATCATGTCGCACCTGACAATTGTTGCGTCGTCTCACCGCCGGCGTCGACATCATCATTTGGAGAGAAGCGTTAATTCATCTCGCAATTATGATTTATCAGCATTTTTCTAATAAGTTCCCAATAAAGTCACACTTCGCAATGTAATTAATGTACATAGTGCAAGAAAGCTCGATTGCAGTTTAAATTATTAATTGATTTATTAGTTGATTTCTTAATTTAAAAAGTCACAATGGGCAACAGGGATAGTTCATTGCATGAGCTCCATTACACTTTGCCCACACAATGACATTACGACCTATCGAGTTATATTGAGCAACTGCTTTGTTGTTTCAAAACCAATTTCCACATGTCATTAGCGCCTGTTTACGATGAGCAGTTCATCTTATCAATACTTGCCCAGTTCCGCGTCACTATACTCACTAGGAATAATAATGCATACAAAAGTTTATTTCCTTGTTTTTATATACTTATCGTCGTTACTAGTACATTCTATGACGCAATACCGGAGACGAATGCACATTCAACCTTGAGTTCTTTATAATGGAGTTACTTGATTATAAGTAGGAACTTAAAAACGATTGACTAGTGATGGCTATTTGTTAATGCATTTTAGATTTTGCATTGAATGCAAGTTACGTTTTTCTCTGTTGTATAACATCGACAAGAGATTGATTCGTAACCACTCGCTGCTTGCTGGGAACCTTCGCAATTATATTGACGACATGGATTATAACATCGCACGCGTTAGAATATTTGATATTGCAACGTGCGAAACAGGCGAGCTTTTCCGCATTGCACCGGGTTACCCAACCAACACCCCTCACTTCATCCATCCACCATCCCACTTCTCCAACTCCTCCAATCGTACCACCACACACACCTGGCCAGAGGAGAGCACGCAGATTGCACTTTATCGTTGCTTTAACTGCTTTCCCTTAGGCTTTCATGACTCGCGTATGAATCTTCAATCTTTATGCAGAGACTTTCACAAAACCCGATGTTATCTTCCCTACCAGCTTGCCTTTGGCTTCCTGTAGATCTAGACTATCTACAAGTACGATCTCTGAACAAGGACGTGTTCCTGAAAACTCGGTTTTTTTCATGACACACATCCCGAGTGAGTAACGGCGTTGAAGTAATCAAATAGGCCAAATCTCTGATTCGGATGAAGTATTTTCCATCTGTCAACCATAGGCAGAACTGCAGGACCCCCCGAGCCGTATTACTAGAATCATATTCGTGTTTCTCGGTGAGAGGACTACCTGCTGCCTACTGTGGCGACAACTCCTGAAGTATTCCAACAGTCACGGGACGCAAATAGACAAATTATTGCCTCATCATCTGGCGGTCGTTCTTCTTCCCGAAGCATTTCACCTACTTCTACTTCTAACGGAAGTACCTACTTGCCGTATCTCACCGGTCGCTGCCTCGCCATATTTTCATTATACTTATCAATCCCACGTGTCGTTTTACGGTTTCTTTGCCTCATTCTATCCACGTTCCTACCTACTTATGTTCCGTTAAAATTACAGTCGATTTTTAACTGATGTTTTAAACGAAAAGGTAATTAATTTGGTAAGGCGCATGTACGTATGGATTGGTTGCGGCACACACCTTTGGGCCGAGTAGGAAGGGTTTCTGTGTGACCAACTCGCTGATGACAACCTGATTTATTTTATTACGCAATGCTCCCGCAACTTTTATTCGTGCATTATTAAATTATTACGTTTATCGTGATTAGGTTAGGTTCCTCGCGTCCCTTCGCGGCTTTTCTCAGTACGCGAGATCAAATGCACGTCGTATAATCTTTTGGCTAACGTAATTATTCTTGATTCATTTCCGTGTTGCATAATTTATCTCGATGTTCCTTGAATGTAAATGTACCAACGTTCGTCTTGAATTTCAATACTGCCTTTTCCGATTTTCGCGTTTCTCGTCAAATTTGTAACTTCGAAACGAACGGAATTATACCGAGAAATGCGGAAATTGGCGAGGTATTTAGTTTCGCGATGTGATAGTAAAACGTGACGAGCGTTGGAAGTTTTTCATTTGGAGCAATAATTAACTCGATAAGGATTCGGGGTCCGGCATGCGCCAGAGGAATGCCATTCAAGAGCTACGTCTATATAGTCTATTTCGGGTGCCAGGCGTCGCGCATCGCGTCCGGTCGGCTGCGGACATCAGCGTCAGGCGCGAGGTCTAGCGTCCATCCGGGTCCGGTCTTGCTCCTCCCTGACCCTATCAGCGCCTCGTACTTTCGCCCGTGCGGATCTCGGCCCGCTTCTCGTCCATTTCTCTCGCAGTCGAGCAATCGAGCACTTTTTCTATTGCAAAACCTCGAGTGCAACGCACGGCGCCGGCGGAGGGAGGTCGCGCGCTTTCTTCCGCCGCGGCCCCACGCGGGACGTACCAGCACCAGCCGCTGCGGCCGATTTGTTGTCGTTCGTTGCAAGAGCACGAGAAAGGTGAAATTGTACAAACCAATTGAGTAACATCGCGGGAACGTGCGAGACAGAGCTATGCGGTAGGTAGGAGGGAGTTTTGCATTTCTAACGATTTCACAAAAATACGATTGCTCGATCATTGCCCTCGAATAGAAAGTAAGTAGAATACAAATGAATGGATCGTTAGCGACACTTTGTCAGAATTTTTACCTAACGTATCTTTTTCCAATGTTATGAAAGAAAACACCCGGTCTCGTAAAAGCGAATCTTTTGTTATACGAGTATATTGGTATATAATGAACGCAATTCGGAGATGTCCAGCACAATGCAGGATCTAGCACCTGTCCGACCAGAGACCAGACTGGTGAAATTTGAAAGCCTAGCTGTAAAAAGTAAACACTGAGTCTACAATAGGGGACAGAGTTCCTATTGGTGTCCATTTAACAAGCTGCCAATTAACGTCCCTTAAATAGTATTTAATGCCAACCTAAAGGGTCCTGGCTCTTGGCAAAGCCATAAATAAATCTTGGTCCTGTCAGGATTTTACAGCCCGTTTTCGATAATTCTTTGTAATGATTCTTTTACGGCCCTCGACGGGCGAACATAAAGAAATGAAGAAACGGCGAACGTAAATATTCCCTTTTGTCCTTTATCACTGTATATAGCTATCTCGACAGGAAACAGTAAGGTGTATGCACATATTAGTTTCGTGCGCACTATGCTATTAGTAAGAATAAAAAAATGACTAATTTATGATCTACCAGTAGTACACTAGGCACTAATAGTAGCAAACCTCGACACGACGGTAGGTGCTGGGTGGTGTTGGTGGTAGCGCTACAGGCGCTCGGGTTCCTCAGTAACTTTCTTCGGCTATGGGCTATCACCGCTATCACTTATCACTGGTAAAGTACCTACAGATAGTAGGAATACCGAGGTACTGTGGCGCTAGTGGGGCCTGGGGCCGGGCGGTGGCGCAACTTGCATGCAATGAAATGCAATCGAAATGCTTTTTTGCATGTTTACTTTCTAAGTAACGATTTCATCTGATCGTTGTTTTAGCTGAAAGACAGTCGATTGCAAATACTTAGTTCACAAAGGAATACTTTCGCAACCTTATTACTATTACAGTGCCATTATTGAGCGATGGAAACGAACATGATTACGTACATATTTGTTTCCTAAACAGCTCCGATGCTGAATAGGAGAAAGTTCCAAGAAATCTTTATTGTTAGATTAATCGTACTTTTCTTTTGTCGCTGTTTGTGATATTTTTCCTGTTGCATTTTTTGCCGGGCGTTGTTTTTTTAAATATCGCAATGGCATCAGATCAGTGTCTGTCCAGTGAGCACAGCACAGGGCAGTGAGGATTGCGGATTGCTAAATGCTCGCTTGTCGGTGGCGTCGATGTGAATTAATAGTGAATACGAAGTGGCGAGGTCAATACCCTGGTTGGCTATTTCCATCTCCGCCTTCGCCGCTTGCTGCATCTATCTCACGAACCCAATCACGTGCCTCATCACCGATAGCTTCCGGTTTTGCATTTTATTTGACACGGTTGATTTGTTGCGTGTCATATTCACCTACGGTTCATCGACTTCGTGTGCGAGTATATCGATCCCCGCATCGATTTCATTCTTTCCCCACATGTTTTTAAAGTGATTTATTCTCTGAAATGAATTACGTGTTCATTTCGGCAATATATCATCTGACATAGTTTAACATTGCAGGGAAACACTATATCTTCAAATTATGACCCAATACATAATGTCAGCATGTAACACAATTGTCGTTTCAAAATTTCAGCAAACCGACAACGCATTTGCATTTTCGCAACACTTGACCTGCCATATTTCGCAGTGAGCGAGCTATGCTGTTTCATAGATTTCGGTTTCAAAATATACAAGCGCCCGCCTGCCATTGCCTGTGCTGGTGTGCTGATGTGCTCGCCGGCTTGCTTCACTACATCACTACCTCTCAGTACTCAGTACCTTACTACCGCTACTGGAACTGGAACCCCGTAACTCCGCCGGAGTGACGTAGGCCCTGTTGTGATTTTAAAAATCCTTGAATAATAATTATACCTTGCGGATTACTAAATTATTGAATATTTTCAGCGTACGGTGACAAAAGGCGTTCATTAGTAATTAATTTATTTTAAATAATCTAGCACACATGCTTCGCAGGTGTCTTTTCTCGTACGATCGTACCTGTATGTTAGTATGATGGGGCTTGCTGTCTGCGGGAAAATAGTATATTTTAACTGTGGTACAGTAGTAGGCCGGGCATTTATAACATTTCTGGACGACGGGGATAAATGCGCTGTTTTCCTGTTGCAAGCAAACCAACACAATGGAACATCCCACGCCGTTATTATTGATTACAACTACATATTGTTAATTTCTCCGATGTGTATGTAGTTGTAGACCCTCCCCCCCCTTTGGGTAGTCACATTCATTCATATGATAAATAGTATACAAACTTATTTTGTAATTAGCAATGCATCCGTTTCGAGGATGTCTACATTGCCAAAATATATCGAAGACATCAATATCTGAGAAGATTAAAACCATATTCCAGCGTTTGCATACAACACCGTTCGACCTATCTCGCCAGAAGATGCGTACGTACGCCAGGAATAAATTAAATTTCTTAACACACTCGATTGCGTGTCTACTAGAATCTATCGTAATATTTTACCCATCACTAGTAAAGTTCATGTATTCAATATTTGAAAAGTTGTCATGGATTGTGTCGAAATAGTTTGTAATAGTATCTACCACTTATAAGATTTGAAACACAATGTTGTCTAGTTGCGTTACCACGTCTGTGATGCAAGCTGCAAGCGAGTCTCCTTCGGAACTTGTCCATCAAGGTTACATTTTGGATCAACGCCGTTAAGATATTTTTAGTTTTTGCTCTCGTGGAATATGGACGTGGCATCATGTTCGGATTATCATTCGTTTAGGCGTTGTGAGATATCGGGTGGGGTTTCATCACGAGAAGTCGTACTTCTGTACTTCTGCTGGGTATGTACTAGTGACTAGTCAGCGGTTGTTGCGTTTAACGTACCCACCAATTACTCAACGCGATACAATACTAAAGATCGCTTCATACGCATGCTCGTGCCTTTGTCAACCACCCATCCGAGGGTTTCTCAACTCCTCGAGTGTTTCGTTTCTCTAATTTTCGTAACGATGCTGGGATGTCGATTTGAACTTGAGCTCTTAAATGACTTATTATTTAAGTATGCAATGCGTGCATCACTCGCGTTATAATAAAATTATTTCATAATTTACTTTTATTATCCTACCAAAGTTGAGATACATTTTTTCCTCAAATGACCCAATTCGGAATTTGGTAGACTTCCGGCACGAGACGAGTCAGATAAGAAGCATTTCCTCTGGAATGTCTCCCTTGTTTACTGCGGGGCTGGTTAGCTGCTTTTGCTTTGTTAATGCTATCTGGTGCTGGGACTATTATTGCATCGTTCGATATGTATTACTTGCCCTATGTTTCGCTTCGTCTTACCCGTCGATTGCGTCAGGTGCACCGTGCATAGTATGTGCAACGATATTATTTGTTCGTCGTGGATCATGTTGAGTTTGATTTCAAAACTGGATCACCTTACGAGGGCTATCTTAATATGTATTTGTCGCAATAACGCCGTCAATTGTATTATTCATGTATGCTTTAAGCTATAAGCAACCGACACTCCCCCTGTTTTGTAACTCGATATTCCTCTCGAGTTGCAGTCGACGATTTTTTAATGCTTGACATGGCAAATGATCGATGCAGTTGCGCCATTCAACACTGACCTCGCCGAATCACTTTTCAATGTCGCAATTTCGTATAGTAAGGTACTCAACATTTACTTTTGATAGTTTTGGTAAAGCAATTTGCATGAAGTCTAATAATAATTAGCATACCTCGTACAAACTCCACATTGCCAAAGCGACTAATGGCTTGCATTGCTTTACTAAACTTGTAAAACGTCTGCTCGAGGAGAGATTTGTCAATATCGGTTTTCCTCGATCGTTACTGCCGTTTTGTTGACTTACTCAGAGTTCGATTAAATTTTGATATTCCATGAAGGCGGGTAGAAGTGTACCATTTTCGTTTGACGCCACCGCAAGATTTTTTTCATTTCCACAAAGCGATTTGTCTCGATGGAAACAAAGCTAACAGATATCGATAGCAATAGCTTTCTGTAGCAATGCCCGCGACACACCCACCTGCCTGCTCTCTTTCGAAATTAAACTGTGGCTCCAAGCTAAAACTGGCGGAATGCTATTGCAAATACTAGTGTTACATTATTTGCTAATGCCTCTTTGTGTGGTATTGTTCGTACATTGTCAGCAACGGCAACTACTGGCGGAGGCCACGCGGAGGCGCACCAAATCTGCTGATATAAATTACCACTACCCGATTGTCTTAATTCAACTTAAACAGAAGGTATCTGTAATGAGTGCTATTAAGATACGAGAGCTTTCTGCGTTTGAGGCTGTTCCACACAAGTTTCATAATGCGTTACACCACATTCGCCCACCTTGAATTATTATTCGCAATTGTTCGATATTATTTTTAAAGCTATCATTCGCCACATGTCATGTCTTTTAACATCTGTACCTACGTAGCTTTAGCAACATGTTGAGTTAACATCATTACATATTGTGTTATATCTACTATGTAGATAGCCTTTTGCTCTGTAGGCAGGGTGTATTTATAGCTGTTTACTGCAGCTTGCTACCGTAACAGGTTTTATGGAAGGTAAACAATACGCTCCGATCTATAGACGCTATCTAGCATCTGTGGAGTTTTAGCATTGTGAATTAATGTTTTATTCCCTTTGTCCACAGAACCACCCTGAAATTGGAATCACTAGAAGACGCCGTAGTGTTAGAGAAATCAACAGACGACCTGCTGCAAGACAAGAGAGGCTGCCCAGCTTACGTCTCTCCCGAGATCCTGCGCGCCCACCACACCTACTCAGGAAAGGCTGCGGACATGTGGTCCCTCGGAGTCATTCTGTACACGATGCTCGTTGGAAGGTGAGATTTCTATCCCTACTTCAAATAATAAAACATTAAAAGGATTTTTTTAAATATTATTAGTCGGTGCGAAATCTACGATAACTAGCTTTTTCGTTCACCTAAAAAAGTTCTGTCGCTTCTGTTAAACTCACAGCTTCTCGGGTAGCGACTAGCGACCATTTTCGTAATATCGATTTCTACCGCAAAAGAGCAGAAGAGCACGTGTCGAGTAATGAGACACGAGCGCCTTCGGGATCATTAACGCGATGATCTCGCGGGGCACGCGATACTCCCGCATAATCATCCCACCAATCAATCGAATAACGACCAATCAATTTCCAAACATTTTCAAGGAATCATTAATAATCCAGTTTGCATTTTAAAAGTTCGATTGCTTGAAAAGACGCGTTTGATACAGTTGAATATTATAATGTAGATGGGGTAAACGGGTCCGTGTTTGCCGGTGGTGCTGGCAATGTTTGGGATGCACCTGCCGCCGAATTCTCCTTTTTGTAGTCGGAAGATCCGGTCCCAGGGACGCTTCCGCTAGCTCACCCGTCCGATCCTTATCGCGGCCGCGCAATGAAAAATAAAATCATTATAAATTACATTAAAAGCCCATCGATTCACCTGCTACGTTCGTTACGCTCGAAAGGGCATACGGGCAAGACGTTGGCGACCTGTTGCAGGCATTATTTAGGAATCTTGCCGCCCTTTCCGATATTTGCAGCTGCACCTGCCCTTCGTGCTTCGTGTGGCCAGCCGCGGGACACGACATGTGCGGAAGACGTTGTATTAGGATCCTTTGCCTGTACTCCTATCATTATATCCCTCGCGCCTCGCGCCTCGCGCCCTACGCCCCGCATTCCCGGCTATACGGGCGAATGTTCAAAAAAATACTCGGCGATAACTTTCGTACAAAAAAGCGTTTCACCTGCCGCGGTCGACGTTTTTTCGTATTCTTGTCTTAGCGGACTCGCATGGGGCAGTGCACTGTGTTGAATATTCGTATTTATATTCGGCAGTCGGCAGTCGGCAGGTAGTACCGGCAAATCAGTTCGATCGGGGAGAAGGGTTCACTTTAGTGTTTCACCTGTTACAACAAAGGGGTTGTTTTGTTTATGAAATTTACATTTCCTCGTCCTTAATTATTGGATCCTCGTAGAGCAATTTATAATGCGAGGGGCTATCGGGACTGTGGGAATAGTCGTTAGCGGTTTCATATTTTGCTTTAGTTGCGCTATGCATGAGTACCCGAGTAACTGGCGATATTTTAAAGACATTCCGTATTATTATTTGTTTATGTGGAAGAATTTGCAACCACAGCCTTTATTCATGACAGCACGATTTTAATTTATGAACATGATCTTGTCTGTGGTCGATTTATGCGTAATTCCTTATAATTTGACTGTAACTAATGATTTTTTTTTCTTCTCAGGTATCCATTCAACGATTCGGAGCATGCTTCCCTATTCGCGAAGATCTCTCGTGGCTTCTTCGTAGTACCCGAAAGCCTGTCATCGCGCGCCAAGTGTCTCATCCGCTCCCTGCTGAGGAGGGATCCCTCCGAGAGGCTGGGAGCCGACGAGGTGCTGAGCCATCCCTGGCTGGCGCAGCCCGAGCGGCCCGAGCCCCCGCGCTCGCGCTCGCCCGACCAGTGCGTGCCCCAGGTGCAGCTGCCCAGAGACTTCTACCTTTGAGCCCCACTCCGCGGTGCCGGATCTTCTCCAATAGCCTCCGCCGTCCCGACTCCATGAGCCCTGACCCCGCTCGGTGTGTTGAATAGTCTCGAGGAGCCTCGAGATGCAGCTACCCCTTCCACTCTCTGGACACCCCTGACCACCCCTGCGAGGTGAAGAATCGCCAGCATCGACATCGGAAAATGATAAATTCACTTAAAAGATTCTGCCTAATTACGCCATAAGAAGGTCACTTGATAAAATCCCCAGCATGTTGATTATTACGATAAGCTATTAATAACATTGATCAATAACAAAATGTTTCATTTCTATCCAGTCAAATGATTGTCTGTTGTTTTGATGATGTGTTAAATTTATATTGTATGAACTTTTTATCATACAAGATTTCTGTATCAAGAATTTCGGAGGACAGTATCAAATTCTTAGTATCAGTATCAACTTTTCCACCTATTTAATAATTTTTTATTTTTATAATTTTTGCATCAACTACAAATCAAAACAAATTATGTTTTTTTCTCACATAAATATGTACTTATTTAGTATGTTGTCATAATTACTATTATGAGTGCAAAGTGTTTTAACTCTTTGAATAAGATCATGTTGGCGATTATACATTTGTAAATCAGCATTATTGTTAAAAACGTTTTTTATTTCTTTTTTAAAATACTGTATTTTATTGAATTCATCAACTACAATAATTTAAATATAAATTTACAACTTTTAAGTGAAATTATTGAATTGTGAATCGAAAGGGTTTTGAAAATTGGCCAAAAATTTATGTGTATGATTGATGTTTTTGTTAAAAAATGATTGTTCCGTGGCATTTTGAGAGAGATGCCTTATTACACCATAATTTGTGATTTAGTTATTGTTAAGAGTGAGACAGATAGTATAGTATGCAATGTAATGTACATATTTAGGTTTAAGAAGAGTTGGTCGGATGGATGGAATGGTATTTATTGGATAGAGACTGACGTCAGGCCACCAAGTGTCCGTGGATAGATAACCATCTCGATACTGCTACTCATGAGCTAACGAGTCATAGGTTCGGAGTTCCAAATGTTATTGTTAAGTTATTTATGAAATGTTATGTACTAATTTGCTTTCATGGATCAGGAATCGCTAATGTTTGCAAATGTACCTTTTGTATATTTATAATTTAATGTGTATCTTGATCTCCACCGAATGATTTTTTACTGTAGGTCTTTTGGATATATTATTATTTGTATTATTGCCATTTTGATGCAGAAAAATAGTCATAAAGTTATGTTGAATGCATCATCAGTAATGAAAGGAAATTGTATTTACTGGGTGATTGAATGTGTCAGTAATTAAAGTAAATGACTTATGTTGTTTGTATTTACTAGATATTTTAATATGTGTCAATGGATTAACTGTCAGTAATTAATGGAACAACTCAAGTTGTTTGTATTTACTAGATATTTTAATGTGTCAACAGATTAACTGTCAGTAATTAATGGAACAACTCAAGTTGTTTGTATTTACTAGATATTTTAATGTGTCAACGGATTAACTGTCAGTAATTAATGGAACAATTCAAGTTGTTTGTATTTACTAGATATTTTAATGTGTCGACGGATTAACTGTCAGTAATTAATGGAACAACTCAAGTTGTTTGTATTTACTAGATATTTTAATGTGTCAACGGATTAACTGTCAGTAATTAATGGAACAATTCAAGTTGTTTGTATTTACTAGATATTTTAATGTGTCAACGGATTAACTGTCAGTAATTAATGGAACAATTCAAGTTGTTTGTATTTACTAGATATTTTAATGTGTCAACGGATTAACTGTCAGTAATTAATGGAACAACTCAAGTTGTTTGAATGTGTGTCAACAGATTAACTATATTATATTTGGATATTTATTTGCAATTACTTCGCTGTCTTATTTGTTTTTTACCAGTGTAACGAATTGACTGTAAGAAGTTGATTTTTTCCTAATTCTGTATATTTAGTTAAGACATTTAAGTTGTATATAGCCTTATTTTCCTTGTGAGAATGAAAATTCTAGACAAGATATTGTTTAAAAAAAACCAATGAAAATAAACCTATTTAAAATGAAATATTATGACTTCTTTACTTCCTATCCCTTGCGCAAGTTGCCAGCTTAATGATGAACTGAAAAATATTATGCCTTGAGCAAGTTGACACCTTAAGGGGAACGGCTCATCCACCAGCGCTCAATGATGATATCCAAGAGGTTTTGAAGCCGATTTACGCAGATTTGACCACAGATGATTTGTTAGAGAGATGTACGGTCGCAATCACAACAATAAGAGTTTCAATCATTGCTTGTGACAACTCGCTTCTAAGCATATATTCTGTGGGAAACAAACTGTGGAAATCGTGACGTATTGTGCAGCTTGTACGTTCAATGAAGGGTATGTTCCAATATTGAAAATCCTGGAGACAATGGGGTGCACCTGCAAAATACAAGGAGGAGCGCGGAACGCCGAAGCTCTCGGAACAGCAAAAAAGCCAGGACAGCTCGTCAAAATAAAATTTCTGCAGAAAATGAATTATTTGAGGAAGCAGAAGGAATATTGTATGGACCTGGCATCGCCGATTGATCGTAAGTAAACGATTTATCTGAATAATATCACTCCAAACTTTAAACGCGTTTTTCTCGGAATGGTGTTTTTAACAACGGTGTCCACTCTCGAAAGAATAGTTTTCAAGCTATCAATTTCAAATATTAACAGACAATTTTTCACTTCATTTTCTATTGTGGTATGGAAGATTTTTATTTTCTTTTTTTATCTCCCTAGTTTTTTCTATGAAGAACTATCGAAAAAAAGGCTCAATTCGATACGTTTTGTTCAAACCGCCGCCATTTTTTTCAAATTTCCAAAAAGAAAAAAAGCCTCCATAGCCCAATAGTGGCTTTTCTACAGATTAATTATCTTTTTGAAATTTTTGTTTCAGATCAGGATTAAGGCCGCAATCGTGGACACTATACAGGACCTTTTTTTTCAAGCTGATTTTTCAATAATTTTTTACAATATTAAACAATAAATAAATCAACTTACAAAAAATCGTTTTGAATTCTTTATCCACTGCCTTGATTTGTAAAAAAAAACCAAACCAATTAGCTTATCCTAACCATAAAAAAAAAATCGCGAAAATCAGTAATTTTTCGTAAGGTCACACTGTGAAGGAATTGATTTTTCGCGACAAATATTTGGGGATTAACGGTGATTAAAAAAAAAGTTTTACCCCGTCTCCTTTGAAAATATAATTAAATATAAAAAATATTAAAATAACCATCATGGTGGATATTAAATTAAAAACGACCAATTTACGTTGGAACACAAATTTGCCTTACATAATTTAAAATATCGACCTGAAAAAACGTTTTTTTTTTAAATGTTTTGTTTTTATATTTTTATATACGTAATCCTATTTACATACCAAATATGTTTTTTTTAAATACAATAAACCCGCAAATTATTTTCTAAGTTTAATTTAAATTATTATCCTCTAAAATCATGAATTTTTTTTATTTTTTTATGGTGTATTCTTCATAATTTAAAGCAAAAATAAATAAAATACTTCTCATTCGTACTAGATATTTACTAAACCTTTAATTTAAAAAAAAATATCATTCAGTTTGGAAGGGTATTTTGCCTCAAATCCTAAATTAAGTTTTGTATGAAACCGTTCCTCTTAACGAAGCTTAATAAATCATGCAATTATTGTTTTTTTATCTACACCTGCGTCACAGCCTGTGAAAAGTTAGGACTTGTGAAGATGGAAAAACCGTTCCCCTTAATGATGAACTGTAAAATATATAACTGCATAAAATAAAATAAACACATGACTGACCACCTGCAATCGTAGCATGCTTATGGACACAAAACGTCTGCTCCCGATCCGTTGTGATTTTTTCTTCATAATTAAGTTTTTAGAAGCATAATTGAGGACGGTTTTCTTTAAAAACCACCATTCGCCCATTTAAAAATTTTACGGGATGTTTTTGTGAATTTAAACTAGGCGCGTGGATGATTATTAGAAAATATATATTTATTGTAGTTAAGCTTAAAAGCAATATATACTTATATATTTTATGATTTATTTTCTTGTAAAAAAAAAAATTATTTTATAAATTATTTAAACATTGAGTTTTGAAAAAACTTGCATTAAAGCGAAAAGCGTGCTGTGAGAAAACGAATTTTTGATATGTTTTTAACTGGGTTTTGTCGAGATTTCATTGAAGAAATTGATCCATTTCAAAAGCAACAAAAATAATTGAACAAAAAAATAAACTTGCATGAATAAGCGGTGTTTGAAAAACAGTCCTCAATTCAAGTAAACATAATATACATATTTGTAAAAAGCATTAACTTTGTGGCTCGCCATAATTTACAATAAAAAACACATAAATTTGTTGTAGACCACTTTTATTTTATCAAAACTCTACCGGTTTCGGAAGCACCCTTCTTTCATCAGGAGAATATTAAAACTAACTTATGATATAAAATATTGACAAGACATATAAATTTTAGGTGTTGGAGTGGGGGGTAAGCAAATGGGTAGGGGTAATTGTAGGATTTCCAGGAAAATCCTACAATTACCCCTACCCCTACCCACAATTACCCCTACCCATTTGCTTACCCCCCACTCCAACACCTAAAATTTATATGTCTTGTCAATATTTTATATCATAAGTTAGTTTTAATATTCTCCTGATGAAGGAAGGGTGCTTCCGAAACCGGTAGAGTTTTGATAAAATAAAAGTGGTCTACAACAAATTTATGTGTTTTTTATTGTAAACATAATATATATTACTCATATGTGTATTCCCATTTTTATTGTGTTGCGGACTTACCTATAGTTCTACTCTTCCATTATTTTTGTTACGTGGTGTCATAATTTGGTAGAGGTCGCCAACACCCATTTTTTATTTACTACGGGAGGGGAGATAGGAACACAAGATTTCTGAAGATATGGCCAGACTTTAAAATTGATTGTAACAGGAATACTTCTCTTTCTTAACTTGAGTGCTCTACAACAATAATTAAAATTTAAACAGACTCGGACGACAGACCATAGAAAACAAATCTCAAATTTCTTTGATGTTTCCAGGTATTCCACAGTACTCTGGTTCACTGATATTTTTAAATTGATTTTAGGCACACAGATTACCTATAAATATATTAGCTAAATTTTAAAAAAAGGCTCCAACGAATTATTCTTGTTCTAAATTAAAGACCTCCGTGACGAGAGTTGTTAAGATCCTCGGCTACGAATCCGAACAGTTAGGACTCTGATCTGTTGCAACATATTCGATTCCACTCATACAGATTCATCCATCCACAATTGGAAAAGTTTTTTATGTGCTTTCCTTACCTAGTTTTCGTAGAGGAAAATCCATGAAACTCGAAAATTTCACAACTAGGCAAATTTGTAAAAATTTTTTGGATTGCATTAGTGGTGCAGTATTCACATTAAAAAATATGTTTTTATTTTATGTACTAAATAGGGTGCATCAGAATAGGGATTTCCTGTACTACTTTGACGGCCTCCATGGTTGAGGGGTAAGGCTCTCGACTTCGAATCCGAAGATCGCGGGTTCAAATCCCGGCGTGCGCTAGTAAATTTTATTTAATTAATTTGTGCTGTTCCACAATTAATTAATTTAAAAATAATATGTAGTATATTTGCGCACGTTCCAGGGTGGAAGATACTCTCAGTATCGCCTTGGTGAAAGACCACCATTCAGAATTGAAATGGCCTTTAGTCGTGTTTGGTGACCAGATCTGAATAGCCAGGTATTTCCCCACCTTCCTTCTCCCCTTCTCCTTCCCCTCCCCAATACCTTCGGCTACACAACATTCCCCAATTGGGGATGCCATAGTCTCACTGGCTCCAGAGGGTTGGGAGCAGTTGGGACTCTTGTGGGGTATTCATATAAAAAAAAAAATACTATTTAAAAGTAAAATACCCCGTTTCCAGGTGTTGCTACCCTGCTATGTATTACCAAATCAATCTGCCAAATAGTGTTTTTTGACTGGTCTGTTCCATCCTACGGAAATACGGCGCAGCTTGAACTTTTGCTTATTTAAAAAAAAAATTTAAGTTAATCAAATTTAATAATGTTAAATTTAATATTTATTATTAAATTCTGCAAGTATTTTAGTTTTTAATTATTATTACAGCTGTTTTGACTTACTGAAAACAGACACAAAAATAAATGCAAACTCAATCCATGGTCCCATAAATTATCAGCTTACCATTCAATGGTACATAGACTTATTAACATCCCCTAGACAATAAAGCGTATGAAAAAGAAAAGGAACCAATAAAAACAATTGCAGTTAATAATGGCTATGAGGAAAATAACATAGAAAAAATTATTAAAAGCTAGAAATAAAATTAAAATAATTTCAATTTAATATATCCGGTACACAATAATAAAGTAGATAAATTTGAATGTCTGCAATATCTCGGTCCAATATCTATAAGAATCGCAAAAGAAATTTTAAAATGTAGCTTTTTAATACAGCTCTTTTAGAACCACTAATAATATAGGAACAAGCCTCAAAAAGTACAAATATTAAACTTAATAATTGTGGCATATATGAATTAAAATGTGACCACACCGACTGAAGCGTTATCTACACTGGACAGACGGGAAGCGTTTTCTCAACTAGATTCGAAGAACATATACGATGCTATAATAATAAAAGCACTATTTCAAAATTCGCAGAACATCTTTTAGTGAATAATCACGTCCCGCTTGCCAACAGCGAGCCTAAAACCTCACACATAGAAAAAGGGCCTAAGATTAAATTTACTTGAGCAATTAGAAATTAATGATCCTAATTGTACAACGTTACCTAACGAAGTAAGGAAAATACACTCTTAAGTATATTCACGAAACCTAAACAGCATATGTAATTCCTTAAAATAATTCTTTGCGTAGCAAAGCACATTAAATTTATTGACTTAAATAATATTCACGTCATTATAAAACTATTAAAAAAACACTTCAAGTGGGGAAAACAGCTTTCAACTTTCAACCTCACAGAGTGGAGAATTTTTAATTATCGCAAATACTTTCAAAGTAAATTGGTTTTACTGGTAATAAATCATTTTAAAGACCATCCAAGTTAAAATTGGGTGGGAGTAAATAAATCATATAAGTAAGTCGTGGCAATGTGGCTTTGTAAATGGCTTTGAACGCCGAAACAGCTGTAACAATAATTAAAAACTAAAATACTTGCAGAACTTTATAATAACTTTCAGACTTTGAATCCGTCCAGATGTGCCCAGGAAATTGGTGAAGTCATCACATCTGCGATGGATGGCTTCATTCAATCAACCGTTAAAGAAACTGGTGTAGGCTCAAAGCAGTTCGACGAAAAAACACGGCTTACCGAGCCTACAACACATCTCGAACGTCAGAAAACAGATCAGCATATAACAAATTGGTAAAGGAAAGTAAGAGAATCATCAATAGGTCAAAATTTGAGCACGACCTACAGATCAGCAAAAAGCTAGCTGCCTGCCCGCATGGCAACAGAGTATTCTGGTCTCTAGCGGGCTCCATAGGTCGCAATTTGTGCAAATCCAGTCTGCCGCCTCTTACCAGACTCGACGGTTCACTAGCAAACACTGCTACCGAAAAGGCAAACCTTCTAGGGAAAATATTTGCGGAAAACTCGGCCCTCGATGATCGGGGTGCCATCCCACCGTCGGTTCCTCACTGCGGCTTCAATATGAAAAAGCTGAGGATACGGCATCGGGATGTACTCCTTGTCTTACGGGGGCTCGATGTTAATAAAGCTAGTGGGCCTGACGGAATACCTGCCCTGGTATTGCAAAGGTGTGCTGCAGAAATTGCTCCAGTTTTGACAAAGCTCTTTAAAATGTCTCTGAAATGTGGCTCTGTGCCCTCTGGTTGGAAAAAAGCGGTCATTCATCCTATACCTAAGAAAGGTGACCGCTCCAACCCGGCCAACTACCGCCCCATAGCGATCACATCAGTTCTGTCCAAGGTGATGGAACGTGTGATCAACGATAAACTGCTCACATACCTCGAGAAGAACAAAATCATTAACGACCGCCAGTAAGGATTCCGGCGGAACCGCTCGTGCGGTGATCTTCTCGCGTATGTGACGCATGTTTGGGGGCGGTGCCTGGAACGTTATGGTGATATTCAAACGGTCTCACTGGACATTTCTAAGGCCTTTGATCGGGTTTGGCACCGAGGACTTGTCAACAAACTGCCTTCTTACGGACTTCCCGCTTCCTTGTGTACGTGGATTGCCGACTTTTTGAGGGAGAGATCGATTCAGACGGTTGCTGATGGTTTCATCTCTTCCTCGCATTCAATAAATGCTGGCGTCCCACAAGGATCGGTTCTGTCTCCGACATTGTTTTTGTTGCACATCAATGACCTTTTGACATGTGCACCAATCCATTGTTACGCGGATGACAGTACAGTCCATGATTGCTTTTTGTTTGACAAGCCCCCAAAGGGCACACAAACTCCAACGGCTCGGAGGGCTTTGAAGCAAAGGATGGACGGTTACCTCGAGAGGGTCTCCTCTCGGGGTAAGAATAACCTTATCGAATTTAATGTTTCAAAGACCCAATCATGTCTGATTACGTCTAAAAGGGATCGAAATGATAATCTGGTCTCCTTTAATGGAAGCAATCTTCCCAACAAGCCCTCCATTGATATGCTTGGTTTAACCTTAAATGACCAGCTCAGGTATGGGGGCTCCATCGAAGCCCGAGTAAAGTTAGCCTCTCAGAAGCTGGGCGTATTGTTTGGCAGCCACCTCTGGTCGGGAGTCCCAAAATATCTGAAAAAAAAACCCTTGACTCTGTGCAGAAACGGGCGGTCCGTTTGGTAGATTCGCCTATCTTAACAAACGGGTTGCAATCTTTGGAGCACAGACGTCAGGTGGGAATGCTGTCCATGTTCTACCGGTATTTTAATGGAAGATGCTCCGAGGAACTAGCGTCATTGATCCCTTCGGCACCAGTGCATAGTCGGGAAACACGCCAAACGCGCGCCCAACATTTGCACACGGTTGACATTTGTCACATGAGAACGGGTCGCTTCTACGATTCATTCTTGTGTTCAATAGCTCGGCTGTGGAATGATCTGCCGGCCTCTGTGTTTCCTCCATCCTATAACATGGGTCTCTTCAAGACCCAAGTTCACTCCTTCCTATCCTCTAAAAGACCCTCCACACAGCATCCCCAAAGATGATATAGGCCTTGAGGGAAATTATTTTCCGCAGGGTCTCCTATGTGGAGTTACTGTAAAAAAAAAAATAAAAAAAAAATTTGATTTAAAAAAAATTTATGGAGTTCTACCAATTAAACACAATAACAAAGAATAACTTTTGTTTAGTTTACAGTTTCACCTTATGACCGAATCATATTACACCCGAGTAATGTATTATCATCAAATCGGTATTAGTACATGATGTTAGTACATATTAAAAACATTATGAACTAGGAAATATTTTTAATAAAATTATTTTCACAATACAAATCATGAGTGCAGGCAGCACTTGCATTTATTTACAAAATTATATACATTATTAAATGAAAAGTACATAATATAAACTTTAGGAATAATATTGTCTAAAGAATCTAAAAAAAATCAAGAAAGGTCTAAATTATTATCAAAATAAGCTGTAGCTGTAGTTATTATTTTGCAGTTTGCTTTCAAATCAATTTCCATGTTTCATAATAATTGAAATACTGTTTAAACAATTGAGTTCATTTCAGATAAATATAAGAAATGTTACAATAACGATTTCCGGTGAAAATTATCAAAACACTGAACGTCTGATTGGAAACAAGCACCAAACAGAAGTAAAATATGTAATAATACTGTTTAAATACAAAGGTAGTGAAAGTCGTGAGTGATTAAAATATAATTTTACTAGTTTCCTTTTATACATCTATTAACAATGAGCGTAGGAACTCCAACAACAAACAGTACACTTATTGCATGAAGAAAAAATAAAGTATAAATAATTTAAAGGGAGGGTAGAATAGAAAAAGAGGTGTACATAATCAGAAATAATCGTTGGTAAATTCACTATTGGAGGAGCAGAGTAGTGGTTTAGCGAGAGGAAGCCTGGTTGATTTTGACTTGCTGGTCATCGAAGGCCTTCATGCGGCGAACCAGCTCGGGCTTGAAGTGTCTGATAAGCCCCTGCACGGGCCAAGCGGCTCCGTCTCCCAGGGCGCAGATGGTGTGACCTGACGAGCAAGTAAACACAACTTACTATAATATGAAGTTTTGTTAGGGCCACAGATAATAGAAACAATGGAGATGGGTTATTAACCATCAAGGGGTCGCCAATATCGTTCACTCATACTACTGCAAATCATATCTACGCACAGCGGTGCCCTGCTTTTGTTTAAACTGGCACAATAAACACGTAACTTTTATAGGCTCCACCGCTTTGTCCCCGTGCAGTTTGGTCTTGGCTTGTCGTCAGTCCGCACGCTTCCATGCCACATCTTCCTTTGTTTCAATTATCTATGATCAGCGTGTATTTGTATTTTATATTGGCATTTTCTTAGTCAAGAGTACAATTTAACTTCCACTTAACAGAAACTACTTGTATCATCATCATATCATATATTATCATGAGGAAAATTACTTTAGCAATGAGGTTGATAATGCTTCTAATCACTTAACTGAAATACCGAGACTGAGAAATTAAGAATTTTTCCGTCAGATGTTTTGGAAACATACAAAATAAATAAACATAAAACAGATAGCGCAATGACAATAATATACAAGGAGGTTCATTCATTCATTTACAAAATAACCCTGCAATCATTCTAACTGCACGGGTCCAGGAAAATATATGAATTCGTTACGGTTTGTGTAGATTAAAGGCTTTTTTGGCTTTTTTAATAATCTTACCTTCAATTTGCTTTGACAGTTCCCAGAGCATGTCAATCTCACTAGGCTGTGCATTTCCATCAACCATTCTGAAAACAAACGAAAATTTCACCATTAGATACAATATTATGTTGTTGACTATTAAACATTCTATCCAATATATATTCTGTCAATAAACATTTAAACCATAAAAATATTTTTTTGCAATGTCAAATATTATAATACAGCTGAACTTGGTTATAATGGTTACGGCAATAGCGAGTTCATGGCTATAATGAGCAACTACCTAATGATGTTTTAGTTCAGGCTTATCTTCATACAATCATAGGCTGTTATAACGAGGATGCTTCACTGATATACAGTAAAAATAATTTTGTCAACACAGTTTTCTGAATACACACATAGATCATCGAGTCTGAAATTTTTTTTTTTGAATTAAGTAATAACAGACAATGGTCACCATTGTCTGTTATTACACAGCACGGCGGCGAGCAGGGCAGCGGCTGGCGGGAATTTTCGTGAATCCCGTTAGGGACAGATTCATATTTTTATGGGACTACCTGTGTAAGATTGTTGGTAATATAAAACATTCTATCCAAGGGCGCTGCAAAATTGTCATATACGAGGTGTGTTCAAAAGAAAAGGTGAATTTTTTCGAAAAGTATTTATTTATTCATCAATATCCATTTTCTCCCCTTCAAAGTAATCCCCCTCAGATATAATGCACTTATGCCAGTGCTTCTTCCAATCCTCGAAGCACTTGTGGAATGCGCTTTTCGGTATGACCATCAGCTCGTTCTTCGATTTTGACTTTATCTCATCAATTGTGGCAAAACGCTTCCTTTCATTGGTCTCTTCAGTTTCGGAAATAGGAAAAAGTCGCAGGGAGCCAAATCTGGTGAATACGGTGGTTGAGGCATGATTACGGTGTTGTTTTTGGCCAAATAATCACGAACAAGCATTAATGTGTGAGCTGGTGCATTATCGTGATGCAAAATCCCTGATTTGTTTTTCCACAATTCCGATCGTTTGAGCTGTATTGCTTCACGCAAACGTTGCACAACTTCCTTGTAGTATTCCTTATTAACCGTACGACCTGTTGGCAAGAACTCATGATGCACCATGCCATTGTAATCGAAGAAAACAGTGAGCAAAACCTTCACATTTGATCGAACTTGGCGTGCTTTTTTTCGGTCTTGGCTCTTCTGGGCGCTTCCACTGGGATGATTGGGCCTTGGTTTCGACGTCATAACCATATACCTACGTTTCATCACTAGTTATGACCTTTTTGAGCAAATCTGGATCGTCGTTGACGTCATTCAACAACTCCTGAGCGATACTAATGCGACGTTGCTTTTGCTCAAAATTTTGCAATTTCGGAACAAAGTTCGCTGCCACACGTTTCATGCCTAAAACATCCGAGAAAATTGCATGGCATGAGCCGATTGATATGCCAACATCGTCTGACGATTTTCCAAAACCATTTTCTTCACTGTTTTCTTCGTTTGTTGACGTGGTTGCAACTCCAGGACGCTCATCGTCATTAACATCTTCTCGGCCTTCTGTAAAGCGCTTGTACCACTTTTTTGAGACAAAGTAGACTCGCCGAATGCCAGTCAACATTTTAAGTGCGTTGGAGCACTTTATTCCATTTTTAACGCAAAATTTAATACATATTCTTTGATCCATTTTTTTCAAACGTAAAAAATCGAAGTATACACAAAAACGTGACTAACCATTAAAAAAATTCGATAATCGAATGTACACAGCCCGTGAAAATTCAAAATTCACCTTTTCTTTTGAACAAACCTCGTAAAATCTGCGAAAATCATGCAAATCTTTGCATGCATCTCTTTTGACTACATTGTAAAATTTGTGGCAAAAAGTGATAAAAATGTAAGAGTACCTACCCTAGGTTTATGACAATGATGCACAACATTTTTAGCAGAGGGGATGTTTTACCTAATTATTGAACGTCTCCCGACTCTCAAGTGGATTTTTTAATTTTTTAAGTGAGGCGGGGTTGACTAAGGCATTTACGGCACAATAGCTGTTTTTGATGAAGTGTTTGGAATAGAAATTATCTATACATTTTAACTGCATTCACTGCGGATATGACATGTAAGTAATGGTGAATAAAGTAAAATTACCAACAATTTATTCAAATTTAAATACAATTAAAATAAAAAATAAATTAAAATAAACAAAAGTAAATATAATTAGCATGTCTTTCTCTCCTTAGGAACCATGCTGTCAAATCATCTGAACAGTTGTTGGCTTAGCAGTTTTATGCGGCTGGGTCAATGCAAAGAATACTCGGTGATACTATAAATGTACACAAAAGTACAGATTGTAAAATAAATTTTAATGTGTCATAGCGTCACTTAATAAAAATTTCATATCATTGCCTAGAAGTGACACTAAGAAGTTGGAAAATAATGTGAAATGTTATAAATTAGCCAAATTCTCACGAACTCGCTTATCAACATAGTCCAGGTTTTTTCCTTCTGTAGTGAGCCCAAATGCGTCAGTTTTTTGCATAGAATTAATTACACGGTAAATAATTACAATTGGGACGCTCATAATATTTTAAAAAGAATAATACTTTTAGATTCATAAAAATAAATAAACAGTATTCCATATATTACTGATGAGGAAAGCATCGCTTTTGAAACATGTTGATATGTATATATTAATAAAGTGGCGAATACAAAGTAATTTTTAATTCATTTATAAATAAAATTTAAATATTTGCATATCGTCGTGCCCATTAATCGATGTTGGTTATTTACACGCCACATCATTTACATTTATGAAAAACAAAAAACACAGGGAGGACAAGGATCGAACCCTGATCTACCGGTCGGAAGGCAACTATACTGACCATTACACCACCAATGGTATTACCAGTGCGCGCATGCGTGCCACGTGGAAAAATTAAATGATCTGGGTACATACAACATACCGAGAAATTAATTCTTATTTATAATCTCAGTTTTACGCACATGTCATACGTCAAATAAGTTTAAATAAAATAATTAAAAAAAAAAGCATTATAACGGCAGAGAATTGAACCCTGATCCACCGAATGGAAAGCAACTGTTTTGACCATTACACCACCAAGTCTTATGGATAGGATGACAAATTTAGCATCCATAACTGAAAATAACAGTTACGTATTTTTGATATTCGAATATATATTCCGAGTTACTTACGTTGTATAAATAACAATCATTTGTATACTGATATCTTGCAAATTATTATGAAACTTTTTTGAAGATGGATTTATCTTGAAATTCCTACTATAAACCACAGATGACGTTAATGCAGTTTTGTGTTAAATTTCAAGGCGATACATTTCTCATTAAGCAAATGGCATTGTCAAAAAACTCATTTTGCCGTAAATGTCAAATGCACTGCTAAAGTAATGGTAAATGAAAAAACCCCCCTTGGTGTTGCAACCGATGATAATGAAACATGTTAGTTCCCCTTTATTATATTCCTACATTTATTGTATGAAACCGTTATAAAAAACAATATAAACATGACTGACCTATAAATGATCTTGTTCATCCAGGAGATGCCCTCCCTGCAGGGGGTGCACTGGCCGCAGGACTCATGTTTGTAGAACATTATCAGGCGTGCGATGGCCTTTACAATGTCTGTCTGCTTGTTCATCACAATAATGGCGGCAGTGCCCAGAGATGTCTGCGCGGCCACCAGACCGTCAAAGTCCATCAGGACATCCTCGCATACGCTGGAAATAAGGAAATAAGATGGCAATTAGAAGTTGAAAAAATAAGTGAACATCGGGGGGCATCCGGATATATTGCAAATAAGTTGTTCATTAGAATAATAAATTGTGGCAATTCTTTAGGTAGGAAAGGACATTTATGTAAAATATAAGCAATAAAGGTTTGCCAGAACGAAAGGTAGATCCTGAAGAATTTCAGTAGGGCACAATTTATTTTTACAAAAGACTCCTATTATCTCAGTATGAACTAAATTTATAGACCACATTTATAATCTTTGAAAATGGTTAAACCCATGTGTAAAATGCAGATGTGGATGGCGGCAGTTATGTCTATTTTTTAAACGGATTAGAATGATTCAGGGAAAATATTAATATGGATAAAAAGCTACCTTACCAACAGAATTCTTCAAGTAACAATCAATTATAACCTGACATTGAAATTCGCGGCAACAAGTGGTGTATCGCAAGGTTCACATTTAGCCCAATACTTTTTTTACTGTTTATTAATGATATTATAACGGTATTTGATAACAATATTATTGTGCTGCTCTTAGCTGATGATCTAAAACTCTTCAAACTATTGAAGACTGTTTTCACATTCAATTAAATTTAAATTCAAATAAAATATTGGTGTGAACTTAACAAACTTTTCTCCCATAAATAAATATTTAGTGGTCATTTCAGTAGCCTATGAATCAAATATTATAAAAATTAGAAATGTTGCATGGGTTACCCGGTTACGAAACCTCTTCCTTCTGAAACAAATTTTCGAACAGTCTTACTGTGTTAATCATCATTAAGCATCTGCTCTGATAATGATAATTGCAAGGTTATTTGAAATAATGACTTAAGGAGGGGGTAGCGCAATGCGGTTCAACACATAAAAAATTAACCAACATAATTAATACTTTGGAAATCACATCTGAATAAAAATTGATGGACCCAACATAAGGCGTTGAATCAGCAAAATTTCGATTTTCTATTTATTGTCTTAAAACTATCCAATTGATTATATATTTACAGTAGATGCCAAAAAAGGGTTTTCTTAAAACTATCCAATTGATTATATATTTACAGTAGATGCCAAAAAAGGGTTTTCTTAAAACTATCCAATTGATTATATATTTACAGTAGATGCCAAAAAAGGGTTTTCTTAAAACTATCCAATTGATTATATATTTACAGTAGATGCCAAAAAAGGGTTTTCTTAAAACTATCCAATTGATTATATATTTACAGTAGATGCCAAAAAAGGGTTTTCTTAAAACTATCCAATTGATTATATATTTACAGTAGATGCCAAAAAAGGGTTTTCTTAAAACTATCCAATTGATTATATATTTACAGTAGATGCCAAAAAAGGGTTTTCTTCTAAATTTTCAATGAAAAAAAAAAATATTGATCGAAACTGCACGCGATGCATTCGGCGCAGAAAGTAAAATCGAACATTATTTTCACTCTTCTGTAAACCTTACAAAATTCAGATTCGACACCTTACATTGAGACCGTTGAAATATGATTTTAGGTTCTCATCAGTGTGTAGTTTTGTCTTATTTCTCTGCCTCCTCCTTCCTTTTGTTACAGATTTTTATTTATTTGGAACCAAGACTGTTAAAACAATACAATCATAGACTGTGTTGCGTTGTACTGAATAATATTTGTATGTAGTTAATGATATTATCAATTATATCTAACTGTTGATGCAAATTTACATCAACAGCGTTGGGCGTTGACAGAATTTAGTTGTTATTTCCAACAGCTATTTATATTTTGCAGTGTAGCACAAATAATTCAGTTACCTTTTAGGGATGAGCGGTGTGGAAGAACCCCCGGGGATGATGGCTAGCAGGTTGTCCCACCCGCCCAGCACGCCCCCGGCGTGGCGCTCAATCAGCTCCTTGAGCGGGATGCTCATCTCCTCCTCCACGGTGCACGGTGTGTTCACATGCCCTGAGATGTTGAAGAGCTTCGTCCCCGAGTTACGGGTACGCCCGAAGGACACAAACCAGTCTCCACCGCGGCGACAGATTGTCTAAAATATAAAAAGTATGCTTAAATACCTACATGTTGAATAATAAACCAATAAATGAAATCTTTGACTATTCAATAGATCAAATAAATCTAGAGAGAGTTAATAAATGAAAGATCTTGGCATTATAATGGATGAGAAACTAAATTTCACTGCTCACATTCAACAAATTGTAAATAAGAGTATGAAAACTTTAGGATTTATATTAAAAACAATATATTTTTTTGAAATGTTACAAGTAATGAAATCATTGTACATATCCCTAGTTAGAATCCTAATAGAACATAATTAAATAGTGTGGTTGCCCTTCTACAAAATTTATATTCATAATGTAGAAAGAATTTTTACGTTTCATAAATTTTAAACTTAACATACCATTAGAGCACATAAATTACACATCGATAACGAACATTTTAAATATTCCAACTTTGGAAAACAGACGGAAAATAAACGATTTAACCTTTTTATTAAAATTATTAAATTGCAAATTCGATAGTTCTAAACTCCTACATTTAATCAATCTATACATACCTAAACGAATTACAAGACAAACATTAACATTTTACATATGTATTCCCGTTCCAACTACAGCTTGCATTCTCCAATTCAATGCTTACACAGTCTTAGTAACAAATACAAATAAATGATGTGGATGTATTTGACAATAATCTGAACTTGGAAAATTTAAAAAAAAGTATGAATGAATTATTTCTAACTAGTTTAGAAATTATTGTTAATTACAACTTTTTAGATTATTTATTTATTTGTTATTAATATTAACATTGACTTTGTCGATAATGTATTATTTATTTTTTCTGTTCCTTTATATTCCTGTGTATTTTTAGCTTTGCTGCAGTTTATTCTATTTCAAGTGATGTAATTAACTTTAGTGCGTGTTTTTTTAATTTTTTATATATGATTTTAAAAAGATGTACAGTGCCCTTGAGGTGATTTTTCACAAAAATGGTGCTATATAAATCGTCCAAGTATTATTATTATATAAAGCCCTCTGGGCGTTTAAATAGAGAATTAAAGAATAATAACCCATAGAGGGGTAAATTTGAAAATAATCCTAGTTATTCCTATCTAGAGACATGTTTATATTTAAAAATAATAATAAATGGATTATTTATATAGCGCCGTTTTCGTGAGAAAATGACCTCAAAGGAGCTTTACAACATAATTTATCTAACCTAAACCTTATCACTTATCTAATAATTTACATATTAGATTTATTACTAATGGCTTACAGCTAATATTTATAACTAGAAAATACCTAATTCAGACTTATAATTAGTGACTCATATAGATTTAACCTCCCCTTTACCAACAGATGTAATCAAAATGTCTGAAATTACCATCCTCCATGTATTAATAACCGGCTTCTGTATTTCCTCCCTCATACGAGACGGGTCTCTTCAAGACCCAGGTTCACTCCTTTCTATCCTCTAAAAGACCCCCCACACAGCATCCACAAAGATGATATAGGCCTTGAGGGAAATTATTTCCCTCAGGGCAGACTTTAAATGAGCAGTAATTTCAGTTGCATATAAAAATAACCAAGAACTACGGCATGGCACCCCTAATCAGATAGTTTTACTCTACAGATTGGCATATTTTTCATATAAAAAAATCTGACAGTGCATTTAGACTTCATCCCACAATGAATTTATAAGTTCAGAAAAAATATGCATGAGGGTTAATAGTGAATTTATCGTATTGGTATTTTTTTTCGTATTCCTACAAAACTTATAACCATAGCCTTATAATGATCACACAAGCTTTGTTTTGCATCTTGGCATATCGAAGGACACCTGCAGTACAGAGTCTACAATATTCACGAAATGTTATGAAGGATACACATTACACATATATTATTTAAACTCACCGGTGCCACGGCAACAGTTTCCACATTGGTGACAGTAGTGGGGCATCCAAACACTCCGATATCAGCGGGAAACGGGGGCTTCAATCGGGGCTTCCCCTGCTTGCCTTCAATGGACTCGATGAGCGCCGTCTCCTCGCCACAGATGTAGGCCCCCGCGCCGCGGTGCATGAACACATCAAAGTCATAGCCGGAGTCACAGGCATTCTTGCCCAAAAGTCCAGCTTGATAAGCCTGTAATGAGGAACAAAGAAATGATATCTCTTTAATTCCATATAAAAACTAAAATAAAATTAAACTGTATCTAATTGTATCCATTGCAATGAAACATTTTGATTATTGAAGTTTTTAATTCTGAAGCGAAAATGACTATGATAATGATTCCTAAAACAAAGTTTGAGTCTATGCCAAAATATTTCCCAAAAGAAAACGATGCCAGAATTTTCGTAGAATACATTACTTCATACTGTAAATTTCCCTCGAAAATCAATTGCAATTTTTTAATAAACATCACAATATCATGTATCTTATTCAACATCTCAAATCTCCGTTATTCCTATGGTTATTTTAATTCTATTACAGCAAATCAATTAATCACCTAGACATTAGAAGAAACAAAACGTTCTGAAACATTTTTCAATTACTAAATCTTTTCAACTAACTTTAATTGATTATTTGAAATGTTTTCATTAAACCACTTCACTCCTAAATAAACTAATTATTTTTTATCATTACCGAGACATGATCCCCTGCAACCATAATGCAGCGTGAGATGGCCTCATAATCCTAAACGACATATACCACCCAATAGTTGGAAGCCCGCTTATGAAATTACAAACCCGCGCGGGAGGCAGCCTTAAGTCATGTTCGAGATTCCCACATCGGTACAGAATCAAGTCGTAATTGTTAATTTCAAATATATTATACATATATCACAATTCGTGACATATTTTCTTCAACTAAAAAAGGCATCTACGTATCGGATTTTAACAAATAAGCTCTTGTATAAATTCTTATTATTTGTAGAAATTGTATCTAAGGAAACACAATTTTGCTAAACTTAACATCTATCTATATATTGTATAGAGCCGGTGAAAGAATTCATAGCAATAATGGATGTCACCGAAGTGAAGTATGTATATTAGAAAATAATAGGGTATTTTCAGAAACTATTGATGCTGTTAAAAATGCGTAATTTTAATATTTTCATTCATAAATATTGATTTTTAAAATGACATTCCAAAATGGTCTGAACTGGCTTAAACATTATTACAATGTAAATAACGCCAGAGGCTGGTAAGATGGCTGTCACCGACGTTGGTCTGTAAGATGACAATATAAATAAACAAGTAACTACGCCATATTCATGAATGTGTCTCTTAGGTGGCAAATCAAAAATGGCACATTTTAAATTCGTAAACATAAAATAAAAAAGTCATTGTTATCGTAATTTTTTCCGACAATTAAAAAAAGTGTACCCTATTACCTCCTAACTTATAAACTATTCAAAATTAGAACCGATTGATATCTCGAGGAAACTAGAAAAGAATCTTTTTAAATGATTGTAGGTATCTACCTATAATATATTTTATATGGGTTATTTTAGTAGGCCATTTTTAAAAGTGGACTATGCAAGTCAAGTTACATCTTGCGATTTTTCACTGTTTAAAGAATAATTACCTCTGCGATGGCAACCTGCATGTTGCTAGCCTCATTGTAGAACTCCCCGCGGATGTAGATGTAGGCGGCCTTGGCCCCCATGGCGCGGCCGGCGATGAGGCAGCCCTCCACCAGCTTGTGCGGGTCATGGCGCATGATCTCGCGGTCCTTGCACGTGCCGGGCTCGCCCTCGTCGGCGTTCACCACCAGGTACTTGGGCCGCCCATCCGACGGCTTGTTCATGAAGGACCACTTCATGCCTGAGGGGAAGCCAGCGCCCCCCCGCCCGCGCAGACCTGATACCTTGATCTCATCTGGAGTTAAACAAAGGAGTTATTACTAAATTATTAGAACAATCTTAACATAACCAAATATATCGATGTTTTCTACGTAGAATACTTCAATAGATTCCTCATAGAAAATAGAAACAAGGGAGATGGGTCATGAACCAATATTAGTATGAAACTGCGCACACAAAAGTGTCACCAAATTCAGTCGCACTGTTGCGAATCGCATCGCCCCGCTTTTGTTTATACCTGCACACCAAACACATAACTTTCACTAACTCTGCCGCTTGATAGTCTGTGCAGTTAGGTCATAACTTGGCGAAAGTCGGGCTTCCAAGCCATATCTTCCTTTGTCTCTGTATCTATGATTACAATAATCATAACCTAACCTAATATTTCAACATTTTCTACGTAGAATATTCTATTAGATCCATGATGTCATCTGGGCTAAAAGATTTATCTTATTTACATCGTAATACACTGAACTCTATTTCTACATGGTAACGAAACAATATGGTTCTCCATCCCTTGCATGAACTTACTACTAAGTACTATGTGCAGAGAGGTATGCGGAAGGTGTCTAGGATAAAGGGGGGGGGGGAGGAATCACGAGACTGCAGATTGGAGTGCAGTCAGTTGTGTGGATTCAGTTTTCTGTTGGACATCGCATCGAAAAAAAACTCAAACTAAGAACATATTTTATGTCTAATTAATATATTGTATTATTTATAAATAGGTTTTTAGGTTCTTAGATTGGTTTTTTTTTAAATAATAAAAAAAACTAAGAAGAAAAATACGTGCTTATAAGCATATTTACTAAATAAAGTGTTGTTTTATTTATTAAATATGTCAAACCACAAATTGCCTTCTACAAAAACAATTGCTATTGTGTTTAATTCGTTTAATTTTATTTTATTTTTGAAAAATAAGTATATCAAATTTAATAATGTTATTATTAAGTTCTGCAAGTATTTTAGAATTTTTTTTGTGAAGGCTGTTTCGGAGTTATCAGTAATCCATATAAGTGAATCATCTCAATATGGCCTAACCACTGTTTGAAAATGGCTTTGAACGCCTAAACAGCTGTCACAATAATAAAAAAAAAACGAAATTACTTGCAGAACTTAAAAATAACATTATTAAATTTGTTTTTTTTTTTTTTTAATTAAAATTAATTAAATTTTTTTTAATTAAAATTAATAATTTTTTTTTTAATTAAAATTAATTAATTTTTTTTTAAATTAAAATTAATTAAAAAAAAAAATAATTTAATTTGATTTACTTATTTATCCAAAATGGAGTTTTACGAATTAAACACGACAACAATTGTTTTGGTAGTTTTTAATAAATTTAATTACAATTGTACCACCCCAGCCGGGAGCTCTCTTCTATATAAATTAAACAATAGTTAAAAAAACTTCTATTATATAATAATAATAATAAGAGTTAATTTCTATAGCGCAGTTTTGTGAAGGTTCACCTCAAGTGCGCTTTATACTAACTAACCTAACCTAATATAATTGTAAAATAACAGATATACTATGTAGTATGTATATACAATATGCAAATTTAAACTATGATATTAAATATTCATGGGCAGGTATTATAAAATAAGAATTTAGAAACTAAGGGTGTAAATAATCAAATATAAAGTAGGTACAAATAACAACAGAGCAAGAGAATGACATTCTATACACGGTATTTCACTGAATACTAAGGGAATTAAATAACAAGGAGAGAAAACCGCAACTAAATAAGCTATGGAGGATTAAAAGAAAAAATGTCCTCAAATTCTGTTTCTACGTATATGAATTTATGTTTCATGTCAGATAGGATTTTTTGAATAATTTTGTTTTCAATACCCGTTTGAACTCTGCTAAATTCTGAATGTTAGCAATATTTGGGGGAAGCTTATTCCAGATGACCGGGCCCGATATAGAAAAAGCGCGATCATAGTACACGGGTTATTTGACCGGGAGGGTTCAACTAATCGGTTAGCAGCATTGAAATCTGCTGACCTCAAAGAAAGCTGTCTATCACCTGGGTTTTGTCAGACACAGAGTTTATAAAGTAGAATGTCCCGGGCGGGTGGTGTGTTTGTTTTGTTACAGTTTTATTACTAGCGTGATGAAATTTTGCACACTTGACCCACAAAAGAAAGGTCACTGTCTACATGAGATTTTGAAAAACCGGTCCCATCAAATAACAATCTAATAACAATCATATACTTCATAGAAATTGTGATTTTTTAATTGTCTAATGTGTTACGGTGCTTTCCTTTGCTACATTGTTTACTAATTTGTTAATGTTAATTATTACAAGGGAACACAGAAAAGCGAAAAAAGAGTTACATTGATGAACGATACGGTAGACTTCATCAATGGCTTTCGATACACATAACAAAAAAGAAATATAATTCTCCCTATAAACTTTTCAAATTCGAAATTGTACCCTCCCATATAGTAACTTATTTTACATTAAAAAAAATAAACAAGAGGGCTAGAGTCTGCTAGAGACATGTGCTGGTATTTCATAGTATGTTGTTTCCTATGTGCATTGAATTACAGCATTATTTGTATACACACAGTAAACTTTACTTACTAATAATCCAGTCAGCTCCCTTCAACAAGATCTCCTTGGTTTTGTACCAGTCTC
The DNA here is from genome assembly GCA_022606495.2 of Halesus radiatus. NCBI lineage: Eukaryota > Metazoa > Arthropoda > Insecta > Trichoptera > Limnephilidae > Halesus > Halesus radiatus. The sequence continues at coordinate 25,641 of JAHDVE020004393.1, read as the reverse complement.
CGCGTTTGACAGATCCCTTCAGGCGCCAGTCATGACGTCCGTATAAATTGGTGAAGACTCTGTCGGCATCAGCCAACGGGCCGAATTTTGTTTTGGTCTGATTGTGTCTGACGGACACGCTGTTGAGCAGTGGACCCACCGCTCCTGAAATAAACAGAGATAAGAATGAAATACTTCTAAAGCACAGCTGCAAATATGAAATTACATTTAAATAATAGCATGAAAATCAAAACAACGGGGATCATTATGTAAGATCGACGTAAAACAGACAAGATGGAAAATATCAAATTTGCAAAACAAGACATTTGGTGGAATTATTTTGCAACTCAAATTTAACGTTTTTGTTTTAAAGCGTCACAAATTAACATTATTTACCTAGATTCCTAGGAGCGTGAGTAAACCTGGTTAAGGCACCAGCCATTTTTACTTTTCTGACACAAAGTCAGACGCAAAGTGTTGCCCTTAAAAGTAATGCAAGTAATGTATTTTCCCATGTGACATTACAGATTTAAATTACATTTATGGCTATATATTTTTTGTATGTCATGAAATTTTGAATTTTCATGAGAAAAAATGTGCAGAGATATACCAACTTGAGTGATCATTCTATTTTTTCGAACAAACGGGAACCGGTATTTTTAAAATTAACTTCTGGCAATAAGTGTGCTAACTGTCAATGTTATCTTATCAATAAGAAAATACAATTTATTGTCCGACCTTTGGTACCTGGAATTTATCTCACCGTATGTATGTAAAAAATATTTTTTTAAATGTATTAATTATTATATTAAATATCATTGTCAACTGTTTATTGATTTGCTTTACCTATGTTTTCTTCCTCCTACAATATGGGTATCTTCAAGACCCAGGTTCACTCCTTCCTTTCCTACAAAATACCCTACACACAGCATCCACGAAGATGATGTAGGCCCTGAGAGAAACAAAAATACAGTAAAATTTTACTATTCCGCCTCAATAAAATAGGTTCTTAGGCAATTTTGTATTTCCGATCATGCAAATAGTAGTTTTTTAATTGTTGAACCATGTGTTATTTAAAAAATCTATGCGTATTAACAGTGAAGCGGAATAGGAAAAAATTACCGAAAATTGTGTGAATCCTAAATCCATTATATTTTGTAATATTAATTTTTTTTTAACTTTGGGTCACTTAGGTCGGATTGTTTTATCTTTTAGCTGTGGTTTTGCCAAATTTATATAGAGTCATAAATTCATATTTCAACTTGTTTTAAAATGTTTCTATTGTTGAACCTATGCTTGGTTTTAAATACAAGAACGGAGGTCTGATGTTTCGGCTAAACCTTGGCTTCAGGTTGAAACATCCCGACCTCAATCACTTTTCGCAATTAAGCGAGTAAGAACAGAGAAACGAGGACGTCAAGTCTGTCCAAGTAATCTTAAATACCTTATATTTTAGGTGCTGCCAGAATGGCTGCTATTATTCCAGTTGTTACCAAACTCTCATCCAGAGTAATTAGGATTTTAGGATGTAACCCGGGCCCCATGACCCTGCAAGGAACTAACACTTATCTCATTGGAACTGGCAAAAGGTAAATAATTTGAATGAAATTAAATTTCTATAAACCATGCAAGTTTGTTTGATTTTCTGATGTTATTTTTGACTATCATGTATTGTTTTAGGCGCATTTTGCTGGATACTGGAGATGAAAATGTACCACAGTACGTTAAATCATTAATAGATATTTTAAAAGATGAAAAAGTTGATTTAGAACATGTCATAATATCACACTGGCACCATGACCACATTGGTGGAGTCAAAGACATTTTTAAAGATCTTCCATGTAAGTCCTCATTTTGATAGCTACATAAACTAATGCTTTTTTATTTTATTAAAAAATCTTTGTAACTAACTATCTTCCATTTGTTTATTTTCGACCGGACCAGTTTCATTGTAACAGGCATCTTCAGACTGGTACAATTAAAAATATCTATGGTGTATATATATATATAGCATTTATGTCAGGAGTGAGTCCCACTGCTTTCTAATATATATGTACATTTATGACTGAGAAATTTGTTTTATTGGTGACGGAACGGCTTTACAATTATATTTAAAACTACTTTCGGATTGGTTTATTACCTTCTGGAAGACTGATTACATTGTGTTTGTTTACTGAATCTATGGGTTTAAAAAATAAATATTTATAATGTCTGTTGTGTCCGCTTTTATTTAACAAATGGTTATTTCTGATTTTGTCTTTTCCCGTGACTTCTGTCTTCTTTGCTAAAATGAGTTTTATATCAGTTTTAGTCCTGTAGTTACATGAACTACGGGGTAACCACCAGGTACATTTTAATAGGTCGATTTATTAAATATTTTATTGTTATAATAGGTACACATTAGGGTAATATCCTTCTTAGAGTTCGCCGACAGACACCATCAAATTGACGATCAGGGCCAGATTGAAATGTTGACATTTGAACGGTCCTGCGGATCAGCTGCCAAGCATACGGTCATGCTTTTCAACTGATCAAAAGCTTAAACAGGCCGAGAATGACTTTACGGGGACCGTTCAAATGTTGACAATTCAAAATGGCGCTAATCGTCGGTTTGGAGGTCATCATAAGTGATGGAGTTTAAAACACCTCAACCTGATCATCGGCAATAGTTGTTTCGCAGTGCAACATTTGTGATACCTAATTATTTCTTATATTTTTATAGCCGATTGCAAAATATGGAAACATCCACGCTGTCCAAGTGATGATCCCGATGGTCAATTACCATCACCCATAAAGTTGAATTGGCTTAAAGATGGACAGATTATGAAGGTGGAGGGAGCCACGCTGGAGGTTCACCACACGCCGGGACATACAACAGATCACGTTGTTATAGGATTGAAGGAAGATTCCACTTTATTCAGCGGAGATTGTATCCTCGGCGAAGGGACTGCTGTGTTTGAAGACCTGTATCATTACATGAACAGCTTGGCTAAGATTCTTGAAATCAAACCTAAAGTTATTTATCCAGGCCATGGAAATATTATTGAGGTTTGTAAATTCAATATGTAATAACATCTCACCATTAGATCAGAGAGAGTGTCAGCCAAAAGTAAATATTTTCATTAATCTACCCGCCTATCTCTACTCGAAAACTTCTCATGCAACTTTAAAACCTCCAGAATCGAATCACACTCGTCAATCCAAGTCATAAGGCAAGCAAGTATTTTTTATATGAATGTGTTTTCTCCAACAGGATCCGATTGAGAGCATACAGTATTACATAGCTCACCGAAACAAAAGGGAACAACAGATTCTAGAAGTCCTCAAAGACACATCCAAAGCCATGACAGAAATGGAGTTGGTGCAAATAATTTACAAAGAAACTCCTGAGCAGTTATGGCCAGCGGCAGCTTACAATGTTAATCATCATCTGAAAAAATTAACTAAAGAGGGCAGAATTACAGAGAGCACGGTAAATGATGAAAATAGATGGCAGATGAAGTTGGGTCTTTCATCTTTGTAAAATTTAACACAATGAAATTAATAATTTAAATAAATAGAAATCAAGTTATGTAGTTTTTATAATGTTTATTTTATAACAATGACCATTAATAATATATAATTATTATTAAGAATACGTTTAGCAACTTTTGTAAAAAATATCAAGGCTCCTGCAGTTATTAATGAAAAAATTTCATTTACAATTTAATATGTATACATATTACAGCATTAATCATGTTGTAATAATTAAACAAAGAAAATCACCTATTCAATGATATCGTACAGGATGGGAAACAACTTTGGTTGTTGTTGAAAATTGTTCCCTCATAAAAATAATTTTATCGTGTCTGCTAAGTTGAAACCATAGAGTTTCAATTCAGTTTGTTCCATGAGATAAGATTTTCATTAGTTTAAATAAATGAAGTTGCAGTCTTATTTCCGCCGCTTGGGAGGAGGCATCACGTCGGAGTCATCCTGGAACCTGTGATGGTCTATGAACTCCAGCAACTTTTCTTGCGTTACGGGATCAACAATACTGTTGCACACAGCTAGAAATTAAATAATGAAAAGGATTTCAGGACCTGTGAATCGTTAAATGATAAAGCATGTTTTAGCACAGAGGTATGACACAGGACATAACTACATCTACCAATATTAATAAGCTGACAGTCTATGTTGACGGTTGCTGTGGTCCGTAAGATCTAGGTAGGTGTGAGTTTAATTTTGGAAGCAAATTTGAAATATACTGTAGAGTTTGACCGAAGTGTTAACATATTAAAATTGTAGGGCACGCAAAATATTCTATGAACCAATTTATGAAGAATTGTTTGCAGATTATTGATCTGATGTTCCGAGTGAGAGCGTAAGTTAAAGAAATGACAGTGATTGAATTATTTCTGGGGAAGGATTTGTTGCAAATAAAAAGAGAGATGAATCAGCAATTCTGTTTAGCTCCTCTTCAAAGGTACAAATACCCTAAAACGACAACAGGAAGAACATCTATAAATATTGTGGAAACTTTGCATCTGGGATTATGAGAAATGAGTAGAAAACTTAGTCTGAGTATTATTGTAAAAATAAACATGTAATATTATTCACCAGTAGCTGTTGTGTAACTGTTGGGATATGATTTGTCAGTTCTTTCCCTCATGTAAATCCATTGGTTGTTTTCATATCTGCATTCAATGATTTTGTTATTCAGTTCTTTGAGATTCTTGGAAAATTTAATATGTGCAAATGGTCTCTCTAGCTGGCCAACAAACAACTGTCCTATTTTACGTGGAAGAATTCTGGAAAGAAAAATAGCTTGCATTGAATTAAAACTGATTATTGGCTGACTTCCCAAAGAAAAAGTTTGGTGTAAGATTAATACAACACCTACCCTTGGCCTTCTTCGGTTACGACTTTAAGTTTGAAGTCCACACTGTTCATACTAAGAGGTTTCCATTTGAGAACATCATCGCACCTCCCAGCCATATAAGCCTGAAATGCAACATTATAAATGAAATCTTTTTGCATTTCATGTTATGAATATCATGGTCTATTTATTTATTTCGTATTAGTGTGACAAATGACAAAAACAGACGAGAAAGGTGGGATCAGGACTTACTTCTTTCGAGGGCTGGAATATCAGACCGTCAGGTTCATGAAGAAGACTTTTGGCAAACTTTTCTCCTAATAAAGAACCGGATTGCGTCAAGTCCCAAAACTGTTTCAATCTTATACTAAATGGCTCTTTCAACTTGTCAATACGCCCCTCCATGGTTGCTTTATTTCTAAACAACAAATGAAATGGTAAGAATGATCACAAAAATGTATGTGGGAGAGACTTCATCAAGGTTTTCAATATAATATGTAGACTAAATGTATGTCAGAGAGATTTCATCAAGGTTTTCAACATAATATATCGACTTAATGTATGTGAGAGAGATTTCATCAAGATTTTCAACATAATTCTCTCATCAAGGTTTTCAATATAATATTGTAAACTAAATGATAAATTACCTCGGTCCGATAACTTCATCTTCAATACAGCGAAGTCTGACTGGGTAAAAAGCTAACTTACCAACGTCTTGCCCATCAATTTTAATAATATCATAACACAAATATCTGGGTACACTTTGGCCGTTTACTTTATCGATCACCATTTCCTGAAATAAGTCAAATTTGTGAGTTCCATTTCGATGATGAGTTTCATGTTCTGAATCCAAAAATTTGTATTAGATTTGACTTACCCCGTCAATAAGGGTATTTACAAGATGTTGGGACGGGTCCTTTTTCCTTGGAAAGCGGAAACCTTTCACGTGAAATACGCTGTTATCTCGATCAAATAGGAAAACCTCGTTTTCTTTATTAATAAGCATCATGTATCTGAAAAGGGTTATACATTGGATTATATTATGCATTTGCATTTTTTGGCCTTTTTTATCATTAACGCATATTTCAGTCATTTTTTTCTTCAAATATGAAGAACACGTGATCTCTATCTTTTGCAGTCTGAACTGGTTATTTTTGGAATTTTGATCAAAATAAGATTTTAGCAGAGATGGCGATTATTATTGCAGATTTGATTTTAAGGTGCAAATGAAAAACTAAGGTGAGAATGAAAAACTTTGAATTTCGCTGATAGCCTCCCCCCCTAGAAGGGAATAAACTGCATTTTTGTAAATTATCACTCCAAGGGCACTTATTATTTATTGCACATTATTTTAATAAAGCATTAGAAAAATTGGTTTGATTTAAAAAAAAAATCTTGCACAATTAAAATACATATTTTGTTACATCATTATTATAGTAATTTATTCTTTATAACTTATGTTAAAAACATCTATGCAAAATTTATCACATATTTGATACTGTATAAAGCAGGGATGGCCAGTGCGTCGATCACAGACCTACATATTGTGCTATTTCTTGTTCAAACAAGTCAAAACTACTCGACGTTCTATCTCTTAAAATCCGTTAGTTCACTCTCTTCTCATTTTTACTAGTAAAATGCATAACTATATTATTGAAATAATAATAAGAGTTAATTTCTATAGCACAATTTTGTGAAGGTTCACCTCAAGTGCGGTTTAATTATCTAATTGTATCGTTTTTTTGTAATATATATGAAATATCTGTTTTCTAAATACATATATGTAAACATATTCGAATTGTAATTGGGTTTTTAATGTTATCTCATGATATAATTACAAGCGGTATCAGTCGATCGCCACATTTTTTTGAATCTACTAGTCGCTCCTAGAAAAAAAGTGACACTCCTGGTATAAAGCATATGTGTATAATTTTGCAGACAGTCAACAATGTTAATACCTTGTTCCATCAGCTTTCCAGGAAACTCGGTACGGCTTTTCGTGTAACTTCCTTATATTGTTGGTATCCATAGACACCGGCTGAGATCCCGGGAAACCAGACCTTTCCCAGGTGCACATGTCCTGCACCTTCTTCTGGATCTCACCCAATCGAGGCTGAGTCGTAAAGTGGGTCACCCCTTTCACTCCCGGCACAAAAACAGGGGTTTTATTAACAAATTCTTTGCGTCTTTTGCCTTTAGAAGGGCCACTGAGGAAAAAAATCAGATTAAATTAATTAATACAGATTAAAACTAAAAATATTTTATATTCAAATTAAATTAATTTATTGAAAAGGCATAATCATTGTAACTCCTGGCAAAATACTATTGTGTTTAATTATGAACGGGAAAAATCTGTGAAATGTAATTCGCATTTAAAGTGAATAAAAAAGACATTAAGATTATTCAAAATCTCTAATTGACAGCCCTGAATTGTTGGATCTCATTTGCATAAATATACCTGGCGGCGAACTTATAATAACAAACACCTTTAATTGTAAAAATATCTTCAATACTAATTACTCTAGTTATTCACCAATTCCTAGAATTTATTGCCTTCCTAATACATATTCCTAACACTCCAAGCTGGTCGATACATTTGGTATTGATGAACTTGCAATTTGGTATTGATAAACTTGCAAAATCTCTAATTGACAGCCCTGAATTGTTGGATCTCATTTGCATAAATATACCTGGCGGCGAACTTATAATAACAAACACCTTTAATTACTCTAGTTATTCACCAATTCCTAGAATTTATTGCCTTCCTAATACATATTCCTAACACTCCAAGCTGATCGATACATTTGGTATTGATAAACTTGCAATTTAAAAAAATCAATTTCATTACTATCTGATAATAATCAATTTTATTTTATATAATAAGTTATATCTTCGTTGGTTTGTATCAACCATTACCCAACCTCCCAACTCAAACGTTTGGGCGATTGTGTAGAGGGGTAGTTTGCATGCGTTGGGTCAACGTTGGCTCGAGTTCGGCAAGTTGGCCCGAGATTGCCCTGTTGGCAAACTAAGTTGGGCGAACTCACACAAACCGGCCACACATTGGCCGTTCAGTATGAGTTCAGCAGGCAATTCCGACGGACGTGCTGCACGAAGAAGAAAACATGACTGAACAATGTTTATATTGACGAAAAAAGACTCAAATATGTAACTAACCCCCAAATATGCATTACGCATATTATACAAATAATAATTTGATAATTTGTATAGTGTCATGAAGAACCCCTCAATAGCGAAATGCGTGTAATCTGATGTATAATTGGGGCTAGTTATATTTTTTTGCACTGTAATCTGACTCAGGCTGTGCGTAAAAATAAAATACGGACCTAAAACAGGCGCAACAGCTATCGACAAGCAGTGGGGACTATAAAATTGAAAATCGTCACATTTTTCTAATATTTTGAAGGACAAAAACATGTGATAAGATATTTTTTATTGTGAACTTCAAGAAACAAAGGATGGGTGATTGTTTGATTTTGTAGACTTTTTATGAATATCGGTGGCATCATTAGTTTGGAGTTCGTAGTTGGAACGTTAGCCGATCGTGTAGTTGCCTGATTTAGAGTAACTATACAATCGGCCAACGTCCCAACACTGAACCGAGTTCGGGTTGGGACGTTGGGCGATTATGTGATCGCAGCATAACACTTAACCCTATTCTTATATGTATATACAATTGCATTTGCCTGTTTTTTTGTTGTTGATATATTTACTTACATTGTTGTACCGCATACTTTAAATATTGAAAGTTAAACTTCGCGGTCAATGTAGTAATTTCATGCTTCAGATTCATTGTAATGTAACTAGGTACATGTTTTATTGTTTGCTCCGTGCTCTGCATCTCAATGTTAAATAACAATATTATGAATGCACTTATGATACTACTACTAGTTATAATTATCTTGTTTATAAAAATACTGTTATACTTACATAATGTTACCTACTATTTCATGTAAAAGCCCAATATGGCATAAATAAATTAAATAAATAAAAAAAATACCCCTCAGCTTTATCATTCGCTTCTGGTTCGACATCTTCCGCTTCTCCGTTTCCATCATCAGATTCTGAAATTAAGAAGAGTAAAATTTGTTACTAAAGGCCTGTGAGACAACACACTTCAAAGATTTGAAACACTAGCTTTTGAATTACAATGCAATGAATTACGCCAAACACACATGTTGTATTATGTGATCACGACGATTTTTTTATTCATGCACAAAATCTAAATTAATAGAACATTGATTTGTATGTGTGGATTGTATGATAATCAAAAAGAGTTGCCCGTTATTCTACAATATACATATTTGCATACATACATCAGTGTACAATACACATGTATATTGAAAAAAAAGTATTAAAACTAAACAGTTAATAAATATATTTAAAACTTAGCTAGCCGAAAGAACCTATTTGTAATAGTAATAATAATAACAAAGCATTTATATAGCGCAGTTTTGTATTGTTTCACTTCAAGTGCGCTTTACTATAAATAAAGTTAAAATGATTAAATACCTCCATTCAGTGGTATTCTACAGTGCTACTTTTACATTCTATTTATACATTCTTAACATATTACATACATTCCTGCTTATTCTTAATACTACTCCTACAGTACTCCTTAGGTGCATATTCATAAAAAAAATTACAAAATATTATACAGTATACATATGGCTATACAAAAATAACACATTCACAATATTACTGCAAAAATAGTAACATTTTAAGACAGGAGTCGGGTTATGTTCAGCAATAACGGACTTCACATAAAAAATATATATATATATATACGGAGGAAACCGAAACCAAAAAACTACCAGAGGCTTGAGGAAATGACTTTTTATAATAAATTGAAGAGATTTTAAAATTTAGACAGTAGGATTTTTTAAATAAGTTTGTTTTTAAAGCCCGTTTAAATTCAGTCAATTTCTGGATATTAGTAACAGCTGGGGGAAGTTTATTCCAATTTGTATTAGATAATTAGGAAATATTACATTATGTATGATTTATTGCTGTTATTTGTGTTTTTATTTTATTTTTTTATATTTTTGTAGTAAGATTCTTACGAAATATTTATGTTTTTAGTTTGTTACATTTGTTTTTATTGTATATAGATAAATGTATATATTTTGTAACTTAACCTTAACTGTAAATTTAGAATAAGGTTTTGAATAACAAGCTCCCGTTAGTCAAACTACTAAAAAGTAGTTTATCGGGACTTTTTGCCTTATATTTTGTAAAATGTCATAAAGTTAATAAAAAAAAGTTATATTTGGAGATGACGCTTTTGAATCAGTATTATTTCTTGTTCCTCCTTAAAGTCTTCAAGCGCACACAACAGTTTATGGGAATGGTTTGGAAATACATAGGACAAAGTTAAGGTGCTTAAAATATTTTTGTCAAAAGATTTTCATTCAAGTGAGTACTTTTCTTTTTATTTAATTGTACGTACCAGTATGCCACGTTGGGAGTGGTGGTGGTGCTGGAGTAGATTCTACATCATCATACCTCTTGAATAACTCGGCTAAGTAGTCGCCTTTGTAAATACCAGGAGTTCTGAAAAAAACCAGTACATTTAGATAATGGAAGGAAAACTGGTTCAACGTGGTAAAAACTCCTACATTAATTAGAATGGGCGTGCTGTGAGAGAATGTTTTGGAGGCAGTCGAGGATAGACGTCGATACGAGGGGTATGAAATAAATAAAAAATGTGATTTTTATTTATCAAAATTCTCAGTTTTTAAACATTGCTGTGTTAACGATTTAATGTCTATTTACATCTAACTATCAGCACTACGCAGTGCAGAACAGTACAGTGCAGGAATGGCCCAGACTTGAGTGTTCACATTACACGGTGCAGCACAGCACAGGCGCGAGTAGGGCTGTCAACTAAGTGTTAGCGTCCGCCACAACATATTTGAGAATTTTATAATCCTATTTCGATATGAATTTTTTTATTAGAAAATCTTTGTAACTTTCTTCCACCATTTTATTTTCGACCGGACCAGTTTCACCCTATCACGGGCATCTTCAGACTGATAATTTTAAAATTAAATCTATGGAATATATATATATATGGCATCTATGCTAGGAGTGAGTCCCATTGCTTTCTAATATTGTACATTTATGACCTAAAATTTATTTTACTGCTGACGGAACGGCTTTACGTGATTTAAAACTCTTTTGGGTTGGTTTATTACCTTCTGGAAGATGGATTACATTGTGTTTGTTTACTAAAACTATGGGGTTTTTAAAAAAAATTATATAATGTCTATCGTGTCTGCTTTTATTTAAACAGATGGTAACAGGTGGATAACATTCCTGGTTTCGTTTTTTCCCTGTGATTTCTGTCTTGTTTGCTAAAATGAGTTTTATAGCAGTTTTAGTCCTGTAGTTACTTGAACTACGGGTAACCGGGTACATTTTAATGTGTCGATTTGTGAAATATTTTATTATGTTATAATAGGTAACATCAGGATAATAACCTTCTTAGAGTTCACCTTAGATGTGTATGACAAAATACTTAAGTTAAATTTTACTCTGGTATTTTATATGTACGAGGGCTGTCTGTAAAATAAGGTCTCCAAGGTGCTGCGGTCGCGAGGAATAATTTTACATGCGATTCGGCAACACTGGTGTGTAACCTAGTTCCCCCACTCCAAATCCCCACCACGCTGCACTCTCTGCGACGCTTAGTCTCGGCGTGGCAGCCGTTCGGGAAGGAACTTCTACTCGCCGCACCTGCCTGGTGTGAATTACGCTCTGTAATTCGTTTTTTGTATGCAAAGAACAAAACCCCAGTAGACATTCGTTCTCACCTACGTGAAGTGTATGGAGAAAAGTGTATGAGCGCAAAAAACGTGCGTAAATAGTGCAGAGAATTTAAAAACAGACATGCAGACACCCATGATGAAAAGCATGCTGGATGGCAAAGCGATGGCGAGCGTGTTTTGGGATAGGAAGCGGTTATTGTTGTGCGCGTTCATGCCTACCGGTACAACAATAAACGCTGTGCTACTGTCAGACTTTGAAGAACCTTCGCCGTGCAATTCAAAACAAAAGAAGGGGCATGCCGATGAAGGGAGTGCATTTACATCATGATAACGCTCGTCCCCACGCCGCCCATGTAACAACCGCTCTCATGGTGGAATGGTGGCTCGATTTGGATGGAATACTGTCACACACCCCCCCTACAGCCTGGACATAGCCCCAAGTGACTATCATCTCTTCCCTGGATTGAAGAAACACCTGGGTGGAATGAATTTTAGTACCGACGAGGAGCTGAAAGAAGATGTTGTGCGCTACCTGTGCGACGCGGTGGGAGAGTTCTATGACACAGGTACACCGTATGCAAAAATGCATCGATCGCAATGGTAATTATGTAGAAAAATAGGAAAAAGCTCAAACTTTCCAAAAATTTACATGTTAATGGAAATAAATGTGTTTTAACCTGCGAAAAATCATTGGAAACCTAATTTTACGGATAGCCCTCGTATTTTCTATTTACATTCATGTGTGTTAGATACTATTAATGTATAAATAAAAAGGTAAAGGAAAGTTACAAAGGTTTTATAATTTAAATAAAAAAAAAATTATAAAAATGGAATTCCACCATGAATTGACAGTTTCAAAATTAGAAATAATCTTATTCCCATATTTATAACCTATATTCCCTGGCCAATTGGTAGTGACACCAAGATGGCGGTGCTAATGGTGATGTGTTCAAACTATCTGCGTAGGCGAAGACGTCAACAGCGGCCACCTGCAACATCAAAATATTCTCGACAATCTTGGCCGGTCCTGGCCCGTGCATGCACGGATACGTTACACTTACGTACACTGTAATGTGAATGTGCTCATAGACAATGTAAGTAGCTAATGTTGTCGTGCCTCTGTACTCTGCGCAGTGCTGGTAATTGTGAATAGACCTTAAAACGTTAACTGAAAAATATTGTTGATTATAAAAATTAAGCCATCTAATACTTTAACTCAATGATCCACAACCCGTGGCCCTTTTTGTACGGCCCACTTGGTTAAATAAAATATCAAGAATTTTGCGGTAAAAAATATTCAACGGTTTCTCTTCTGTTTTGCAAAAGGTTTTAAAGGCAAACTTTAGTCTGTCTTCAAAGTTTAGAAACAACCGCTAAAAGTAATAAGCTTTTTTACATGTACATATGTAGATTTTTATACTTAAAACAATAGATTTTTTTGGGTTCTGTGTTGGATACATTTTAAAGGATTACATTTTATAAAAATGTTAAAGAGTTCTTGACAAAAATTTGGTTGTAATCTGACTTTCGAAGGATAAAAATTAGCACAGCAAAATTTTCATCTACGGTGATTTTTTTGTGAGCTGATTGTATGATTGATATTTTGAATGGATTTCGTTTTATAAGAGAACTTCCAACTGTTGTTTCTGAAAACATTTAAAAGAAAAGATTTTGATATTTCACATTGAATAGAAATCGTGAGTTCCGGAGATTTGCTATGATGAAATATATAACGTTTTGCATTATGATTTACAAAATACGAAAGGTGTCGCAACAAACTTTTGTCTGTCCATTTTAGATCAGCTGGCTAAAATTATATACATTTAAAAAAAACCAACAGCATTTTTTGGTTTGGCCTTGGAAAATTTCTTATTAGTGTGTTCTATGATAAATGTATTAAAAAGTTTCCATTTTAGTAAGTTAGTGACACCACCAACTGCAAAGTTAACCATGTAAAGGTGTATGTAGCTTAGTCCTGCGGCCCGTGAAAAAATTTAAAGTGGATAAATTAGCCAGCGGGCTAAAAAGGTTGTGCATCACTGTTTTAACTAGAGAAAATCGTCAATTTGATGTTGGAGATTGGGATTTTTGCAACTCAACTGCGGAGTTTGTATAGGGTTTTGTGAGTTATGATATTGGCACTGACAGCGACCATGGCAGTTGTTATTGTAATAACCAGCTCCCATTGGCTGAAACCGGTGAAAATTAGTTTTGAAACCCACAGATTTGAAAAATGAGTTTTTAAAAATTCGCTTTAGAGTGAAATTAAAGAGTTTTGCAGGATTTAAAATTCATCGGTAGGTAGGTAATACGACAAAGAAAAAAAAGAAAATTTTAGGTATATGTTGTGAATTTGTGAATTTTGATTTTATACCCCGTATATGTTGCGAAAACAAAGAAAAACGAGTAAGAGGAAAAGTTAGGAATGTATGATCTTTCCAAGTTGTTACGTGACTTAGCCCGCTATTTGACGGTCCGGTAAGGAATGAAAATTTTACTCGCACTGCAGACACTGCGCAGAAAAGTTCCACAATGAACTGCGCTGCAAACCGTTACCTTACTTTAGCGAAGTTTCTGCAGTAGCGAATGAAATGTGCGTTCCTTACCGGACCGTCAGAGAGCGGGTTTTGATAGAAAAATAATATGCTTGACACTTGAAAGCAGAGCGTACAAAACATGGTGCAGCCATGAGAAGGTGGAGAAGGGCAAAATAAAAGAGGCTAATGGGAGCGGAAGTCACCCTGCAGCGTTTGTCTTCCAAGGTCCAAGATGCTCCGGAATTTCTGGATCCATTTGGACTATTCCATCACAACGACTCACAGCTATGAAAGACAGTCCTCTTCCGACAGAGGGACAGTAATTGATGATGATGGAATAGTATTTAGGGTTGCTTAGTAACGGTAGTTATTGTTGTATAATAAGCTACCTGGCTCTTGCAAACTCTCTGATTGAGGCATCCACGCTGCAGTCCATCTGTTCCACCATGTAAGACACTATCAGGAAGCCAGTTCGGTTGAATCCGTGTGTACAGTGGATTCCGACGGCTTCCAGTGGGTTGTTTCGGATGAATGTGGAAACTATCTTGATGAATGTCCTGGAAAACAAAGCATATTATGAACTGTTATAAAAATATAATACAGAGCTTTTAATTTACCCCCAATCTAACCCCTACTAACGTAGTCATTCTGAAATGCTATTTTACACTGCCAGCAGTCATACATTGGTAGAGTAGAATAATATCAATTGTTTTCAATATTTTTGGGAATGGTCCTATAATGATAAGATATATGCAAGTATCTGCAAAGCACTCAAAATGTGTGAATTCCAAAGGTTTTTTGTTGTTTTTTTCTGGAAAGAGGCAAAATATGATGGCATCGTATTGACAATAGGTATATCAAATTAATGTATTTGGGATTCGTTTCAAAGTCGAAGATACTTTCAGTATAGCTTCAGTGAGAGACCATCGAACGAAATGTCTTGTTTATGCTTATTAACTAGACCTAAATAGCTGGTCATAAAAATGGCGCTATATAAATAATCCAAATATTATTATTAATCCCCAACCATTTCCCCTTCTCTCCTTTCCGCCTCACCATAGTCGGCTGGTTTCGGACGGTGGAACTCTGGTGTTATAACACATTTAAAAAAGGCTGATTATTCACAACCAATCAAAAGATAGAAATCATATTAAGTAATAATAGTAAGTGTGGCTTTCCATAACTGCAATGTTGTGCAAATAATGTATTTTCTCCACTATCTTTAAACTCAAATCTTGGGTATACCCGTGTAAGGTTTCACATACGTATTTAAATGTAGCTTTTTACCTTGTTTGGTCTTCGGATGGTGTTTCCCCATGACCCCTGCATTGGAGTTTTACATATTTACAATCCGCTTCTTCAACTTCTGATTTGTTGTAAAATCTTGAGGTGTTGGTTAAATCTATCCATAGTCCAAGTTTTACCTATAATAGAACAGAATATCCATGTAAAAAGACAAAAGCTTGTGGACATTTGATAATATGGATGAGAAAACTTCATTGTTGGAATAATAACAACCTCAGAGCAAGTATTGTGGTGTCACTTTCCGAATAAAATTGGTTTTCTTCTCGAGTTTGCTACTTTCATCAAGATTTTAAGAACATAATAGTGTGCAATATGATTACCTTATAGCTCTTCATTGACATAAACAAAAATTTGGGTTGAAAACGGCATTCTTCGGGAACTTTAGAGTCGAACTTAGACGACAGAGGAGTTTTGAATGCCAAAAACTTTCCCACTATGAGGTCGGCAGCTTTCCTTGGGCAGCCAAGCCACCTGTTAGGTATTGGACCTGGATCACCCATTGTATGCAGTAGCTATCACTATGTTTTAATAAAGTATTTATTTAAAAACAAAGTAAACACAATTATAGCTCACACAAGTCTAAATATCCCACAACACGTAAGCACAAGAAAAAAGACTTTACCGAATTGTGTGGGCTTATTGCAGCCGTTAAAACTTGTATGAGAGTACACTGGGGACATGAGTCTATATAATATTCGGGATGTTTACAAAATAAAGCGCCAAGTTAACACAACGAATCATATTTTATTTTTTCACTAGATCTTCAGCAAATCATTTTTTAAATGTCATAGACAAATCATACACCTCCTGGCCTTCTGTCAAATTTTTTTATGTTGCCTAGTAATGGATATTATCGAAATTTCATATTATATATTATTATCATGTTTCGAAATAATCACTGGACACGAATGACGATTTTGTCCGTAAAAAAAGTTTTAATTATTTGGGTTACTAATACCGACCGTTAATGGGTCATCAAAAAGGGGCTTATATACCTTGAAAAAGGTTATGTAGTTCTGATTTTTTGGTATATTGTATGTACCTAGATCCGTACTTATGGCCCATCCACCTATACACAACTGGTTTGCCCGGTACTAATAAAGAACACCAGTGAAAAAAGTAATGCCTTTAAATATATGTATTCATACAGCTCAGCAAAAGACAATTCTGAATACATAACTTTTATTATATATAATTATACGGAGAATTTATAAATCGTTATTTAAAAGTGAATAAAAAACATCTCATCAAAGCACCTTGTTATGTTGGTACCATTGCATTTGGAACATCTGACGTCACGTGCGCATTCTGATTTTGGATTACTATGAACATTTTTATTTTGTATTTTAAATGTTTTTTTTTTAGTTTTGACGAAATTAAAATTTAATTTGGGTGACTTTAAGCTCTATAATTGTTGTTTAATATAAAACAAACAAAAAACTGTTATTAGTGAAATCAATTAGATTATTCATAAGCAAACCAATTATCAATACGGATACTATGAAAATATTAATGTTCAATACTATTATTATTCTTTGAATTAAAGATTCTAAAAAGGTACATAATGTTATTACTTAGTTATGGTTTACTATGAATAGAATATAAAATTATGTATGGTAAAGCTCATCCTTGTTTTGAAATTTTGATTTGGAGCGTTTTGGCAGGCTTTGAAAATTTTAAACAATGAAAATTATTTTAACTATGAAAACTAACTTAAGAAAGAAAACGAAAAATACTGATATTTAAGTTTGAATGTAAAAAAAAATTGTTTTAACGTATTGATAAAAAAAATTGAACTGGAGTTCCTTATTAGCTTATTACTAAAGCCACCTCTTGACTTTAGGAAAGAATGGCCGGATATATCCGGTTGAATATTTTTTTGTAGGATGCACTATTTAAGAGTTATTTAGCGAAATTCATGTAGCTCTGAGGGACTTCGTATCTATATTTAGAATCAGCTTTAAAAACTCTCTTATAAGGGATATGGGGAATTTAGAAATAAGGCAGACTAATGTGCATTGGTTTATTATTCCACTGATTTAACACGTGAATATATTTACATTGGTAACCAATATCATTTCATTCATTCAGTCTATGACTTTATCACATTTTTAAAATATGGCCATACATGTGGTAAAAATAATCTTTGTTAGTGTTGAAATAAAGCAAAAATAATTATTAGTGTGAAAAAAAAATTACACTACAAACTTACTCTATCGAGAAATCAGACTTTATTTTTAACTAATCGTTGTTCGAAGAATTAAACATTGGGTGAATCAATTGCAATTTACATAGGAATTAATCTTACAATAAGATGACTGAAGGGCCTAGCATTAATTTAAGTAGTTAGATTCTCACCAATGTCGTTTCACATGCATACGATAAAGGAATCAATAAATATTACTCGTGAACTATGTGAAATAATTGCAAAAGATTATTCAATCCAAACATTTAAAATCCACACCACAATGGATCAGATATTAACAATAAATATTTTTTTGAACATTAAAGAAAAAATATTCCATTACAAATAATCGAAATTTCCACACACGTAACATACTAGCACACCATCCCATAAGATACTATAAGTAAATATTTATGTATAGGTATTTTATTTATTTAGAGTGGAAAAGTAATCGGCAAATTAAGTACAAATGAAGAAATATGTTGCATTTTCGACAAAATCATTACCATGCGATAAATATCTAACAATTCGTACAGTATTGTCTATAATTTCAATTATTAAAATTCCTTAGATTAAAAGGGCCATACATTGCGGTATTACAAGTGCACTGAAAAATGGCAGATTTAAAAAATACAATATTGCATTGATTATTAAAGAAATATATTATATGCCATTATCACAGGCACGTTTCTTACGTTATTTGCAAGCACTAAGCCCAATTGGAAAACAAACTAATGCCTGAATCGTAGCAAAAATAAAACAATTATTTTCACAACTAATAGTAAACATGTATATTAAAAAATTATTATAAAATAAAATAAGACAAACGATTTATTTACTTTAAAAAGACAATTGTTTCGTGGTAAAATAAATAAACTACATAGAAAAACTTTTTGTTTGTTGATTTAACAATAGTAAATACAATAGTGGAATTTGATAGTAATAATGAAAATAATATTTTGAATTATGTTTTTTAGAAAACTGACACAAGGACTACTTTAATTATTCTAACTAGAGTTGGTGATAAACAACTAGAAAAGTGAAAGTTTTAGTGGTTCGTGAATATTACATAATTTTTATTTATTTCAACTTAAGTATATATCTTATTACTTTTTAAGTGACTACAAAAAGCACCAAGACATTACTGTGATGCAAATAAATATGTGATTCAACGCACATAATTCCTAACACTACGTATTCACTCAGTGGCTATCTTGAGCGGTCCGGAGACAGTCAGTTTACGCGATTGACGGAACTTCAAAGAGCTTGTTAATATTTTTGCCAGTTGCTCTGTGGACGTCTGCAGAAACAGTACCTACAGTGTGCAAATACAGTGATAATCTTTTGATTTCACATTCCATAACTCTGGACAATTGCGATGTAATGCAATTATAAGTAAAACAGAATCTTGCTCCATGATGTAACTGAATTCCGAAGGGATCTATAGATCCGCCATGTTTGCTGCCTGGTGATCAATTGATCGAAAGATTGTCATTGGCATAGCGAAATGATCAAACCTCTGCATCAATGGCGCTTGTCAATGCGTTCAATCAAAATACTCATCATTCCCCCGTCAATGAGAAGTCCCAATTGTCAATCACTTCAATTGTCTGTAATGATGTAAATTCACATAAAAATTGATATTGATCATCTCCGGTGCACTGTACGTGTCCTTATAAACAATTGGGCAAACACATCATAAACATTGAAGACATGTTAAAACATTTTTTAGGCATATGTAAATGTGTCAAGATGAAATCAAAAAGAGTAAAAATATTATGCTTATTGACCCCATAAGGACCCTTTTTCACCGGGACACCAAACAAAATGAATAGCGTTCTATAAAGGGTCTCTCACTTGGTGTCGCCACAATTTGGTGGCCGACACAAGCGTCGATGCATGCCAACTGCCAACCAGTAAAATATATAGTGATGTATAGCGGCTCACTCACTCGGACACCGCAGTAGCCCAACTGGTTGTCCCTGTGAAATAGGACCCTAAGTTTCACTTGATTTACAATAGTTTGGGTTATATTACAATAATGTTTCTTTTACATTTTAACAACACATTCAAACTATATTATAATAATTTATCAGATCATTAAACACAAAGGAATCATGAAGTGTTGAAAAAATAAAATTTTGTTAATTTAAAGCAATACAGCATTATGATTCAATTTTAAAGGAGTAAAATCTCATAAGATGAAATGGGATAATGTATTTATTACTTCTACGATTTGATTTACTTTATTTTAGAGCAAAACAAAACATATAATTTTTTTTTTTTATATGAATACTGCACAAGAGTCCTAAACTGCTCCCAACCGTCTGGAGCCGGTGAGACTATGGCATTCCCAATTGGGGAATGTTGTGAGGCTGAAGGTATTAGGGAGGGGTAGGAGAAGGGGGAGAGGAAGGCGGGGAACAGGGGAAATACATTTTTTATTACACAATTCATTTTGGGTTGAGGTATCGCCTAACTGTGAAGGGTTGGCTAAAGTTTTTGCTCTTATGGTGGTGAAAAACTGTGCCTAGCTAACTTAAACATTGTATGATTCATCATCAAAATTTTAGGCAATATGTAATATATATTTTTAAATAAATTATCTATAAATAGTAGAAGAAAGGAATACTAAAATGTAACAGTTGACAAGTAAAACTTAGTTCTTTTAAATACATTATTAGAGTGGAATTTCAGCAAAAATTAACAGTTAAAAATAAAAATAATTGTATGGGCTGAGGGCACCGGGGATCAGTCATTATCAGTTTTACATCATAAAGGCAAATAATTTTAAAGAGATTCTTGTTTGTGTAGTGGTATCCTGGTATCGTATCGACTATTACGGGGTAAAAGGTGACTGCGGGTGAGGGTGTTCCAAACCAATTTGAACCACTATCGGTGTGCACAAATACATTCAAAAGTGCACTCTTTAAAATGATTAGCCTGTAATTCAGTGCACTTTAAAAAGACACATATTATGCTGACATATGAATCCCACATAGAATATTTCAGCTGTATAAATAATCATATTATTAAGAAGTGATTTATTAACAAATAAAATGATAGTCATGTCATCTAGCATCTAATTGTTAATTGATGAAACTTAAATCTAGAATTGAAGACTTACTGTAAATTAGTATGTTGATAAAACATGCATTATTCGCTATAATTAGGTATTCTACAACGAAAATAAAAATAAGTTTTCAGGTTGTGTGACAGGTTTGTTGAGACATGAATTCACAGGTGTATCAGTATACATTCAAATTAAGCTTAGCATAATATTAACTAGTTGCAAAATGTTATCCTTATTTTTTTTTACATCCCAGGAATTGACGAGATATGATACTGACTATTTGTATGTGTTATTAAACATTTTGGGTACATTTAATATGTATGTGTAATTTTTTCCAATTCTGAACAATGTGGTGAATATTTCATCAATGAATTATGACATATACATTGGAATAAGTATTCTTTTAATCAATCAAATACAAAAATACACAAAAAGGAATGCCACATTGGCTGACTAGTAACTTATCAAGTGTAATCCAGATAAGATACAAGTGCAGATAAGTTAATTAAAGGGGTGTCTAATACATATAGGTAAATGCGCCGAAAGGTGAATTTAATTGGTAATGCGGGTGAGTACTTTATGCAGTACTTGACTGAATAAATATTATATATTTCCTATTTGGCGGCCCTATCCACACACTACAACTACATAGGGCTGCCAAATTCGCCAGCTGTCAGTGAGACACCCTGTAAAATAAGATTGTCAAAATGGGGAATGTCAATATAATGAATATATTAAATAAACGGAAATAAATATAATTCTCATATGTATGTACATCCACCTTCCTTTATGCCGCCTGGAATCTGGCTAAACACAATAATAATGTGTGTACATATATTATCTTGATACACACTAATTAAAATGTAATCACAATATGTCAGATAAAAAAGGGATAAAATTGAAAAGCAAAATGTTATCTCATTTGTGTCCTAGTTATCAAGCACAGGTATACATTGACACCAATTTTTACCTCAATTACATTTATAAAATATAACATGCAAATAAAAGAACTATTTGGAATATTATTTTTTCAAGTGCGGCAAGAATTTTTTCTTCCAAATTAATTCTCGTAAGTATTCTTTAATAAATAAAGAAAACTTTACCTACCTGACCGAATAAGAACATATTTTTATGTGTATATAATGCACTTAGTAGCTTTCTCTATGCACAATAGTAATTCAATCTAACGCACACATTACACATGAAGAATAAAATTAATATTTTCATTGCAAAAATATCTCTATTAGGAAAATATTATTGTAAATGTCAACCTGCAATGAAAGCGGAAACTTAGTCGGTTTTGGAATGGGTGGTCATTGCATTACGACTGCTCTTCTTCTTCAGCTGCTCTTTGAGCTGCGCTTTCTTCAGGTTTATCATCAACTGCGTGGATTGGTAGAGCCAGCTACCCTAAAGGACAGAATAAACATTCATGCTAAATATACAGATTGTAAGATGAGTGATATGTTAAAACACAGTAAAACCCTCTTATAAGGTGCCCACCAACATAAGCATAGTTTTTCGATAATTTAAAAATTTTAATTTAAAAAATAACCTACATAGGAATTCACATAATATACATATAAGACTTTCAAACATAAGATTTTTTTTCAGTCCCTTGAAAAATCGTATAAAAGGGTTCCACCATATTATGTGCATTACTATGGAATCTCTAGAAACGAGGTGTTCCGCAGAAACACACAAAATACTGAATTTACATTTGTATAATACATAATTCTATATGGATAAGGAGAGGTCAAACACAGAGCCACTGATTATTTCAAAAGCAAATATTTAGTGTCATTCATTATGAATTTTTTAAAGCAATACACAATGGTATGCAGTAATTTATGTCGGATGGGTGTATGTAAATGTAAATAAATTGATAATTACATTAATTTTGAATAGAAAACGGTAGTGAAGATTGTAATAATACAGAATGTAGTATAAAAATGGATATGGTAAGATTCACATTTCCAGATGATCAGAATAAAGTATGAAAAGAATGAAAAAAATTAAACAGAATATACTTACCACCATTATCATACAGTTCAACAGTATTGGAACTGAAAAAACTATAGAGATAAAAAGTCCTTTGCTGTCAAAATACTGTTGTCGTGAAAACAGCGCCCAGTTTTTGGAGGCAAATTCGTTGATGCTCTCAGAGAAAAATACCATAAGTACTGAAAAACACAATATTTCCTATGATATAATAATACGAAACTAACATATTAATGCTAAAATATAAAATAAACTTTAAAACACAACTATTTTGAAATAATTCTTTATGAAAGGGTATTTACATAATGAAAAGAAGAGCACAATTTGGAAATTTCCATAATTTCTCGTTGTAAGACACGTCAATGTAATTGTAATGTGAAAGGAAATTAATCCCATTAACCAGGGATCTCTCCATTCAATCTGAAAGCAAATAAATCTACTAAAGAACAACACAATATCTATTAGAACTGAAATTAAAACACTTGTGTACTTTGTACAGGCTGCTCTGAAAATGTCCGTAGTGGGACGAAACCGGTCCTGGTGAAAATAAATAAGTGGAACAAAGTACAAAAGTGTTTTAATTTCAATTCTAATACAATGGAATTCCACCACGAATTAACAGTTCAAAAACTAGACTCATTAAAAACATAATATCTAATTATGACGGCCTCCATGGTCGAGGGGTAAGGCTCTCGACTACGAATCCGAAGGTCGCGGGTTCAAATCCCGGCGTGCGCAAGTAATTTTTATTTAATTAATTTGTGTTGTTTCACAATTAATTCATTTAAAAATAATATAGAGTATATTTGCGCACGCTCCAGAGTGGAAGATACTCTCAGTATCGCCCTGGTGAAAGACCACCATTCAGAATTGAAACGTTGCTTGAAATGGCTTTTAGCCGTGTTTGGTGACCAGATCTGAATAGCCAGGTATTCCCAACCTTCCTCTCCTCCTTCTCCTTCCCCTCCCCAATACCTTCAGCCTCACAACATTCCCCAATTGGTAATGTCATAGTCTCACTGGCTCCAGACGGTTGGGAGCAGTTGGGACTCTTGTGAGGTAATCATATAAAAAAAAAAAAAAAATTGCCTCCAGACCCAAGAATTGCATTCTAAGTGTCTAGCAAAGTCTTATTAATCTTTTATTTTTTATTAAAAATATATATGTATTTTTGAAAGTCTTTTATAAAACTATTTTAATTTGGTTTAGAGTGTAGGTTTAAATATCCATCCTGTTAGGTAAAGGCGTGTTTGGAATTATATAATATTATTATTACCTCGTTTTTATGATTTTTTTGCTATAAACTCGTAATAGATATATATATTTTTTATATTTTCATATGAAGCAGACCCTTTGTGAAGTGACACTATAATTTAAAATAATAACTTTGTGTTAGATTACTTTTATTTATATATTATTGCTAATCAGGTTTCACTACCACCGCAGTTTCATCAGGGCAGTATAATACAAAACTGTGTAGGTATAATTATCTAAATTTGGTAGTATTAATTGGTTTATCTTTAACATTTTTTTTTAAATAATAAAGATTATTGCTACCCATCTCAGAATAGAAATTGTCTAGTGAGGCGAGTAATGTTCACGTACATGGAAAAACTAAGATAAAAAAAATGGCCGGGTTGCCGGTAATAAAATGAAATTATTGAAAACATGTCAAGGTTAAGGCAAAGCAGAGGTAAGTTTGTTAAATTGGAGGGCGTGGAAAATATAGAAAGGCATAAAAAGTGGCCATTAATATTGTCGCAATTTTATCATATTGATTTATGATGTATATTGTTTCCCTCATGACATTGTAAGAATTTGACAAAAACAACATTTTCGTGACGTACACGATTGGTGTGTCAAGTTTAGATTTTCGGCAGCACGAATCAGCTTTTTAGACCGAAAAATAAACAAATCTAAAAAAATATAATTTGATTAAAAAAATCACTATCAGGGCAAAATTTAAGAAAATATAAAAGCATGTATCTTAAAATCAAAACACTACAATAATAAAAGCGGGAAGTCGAGTACGATATGCTAATAACGACAATAAATGTGCCGCGATTACGTACATCACTTTTATTACCAAAAGATGGGAATGCAGTGTTATAGACAAATACGTTTATATTGAAGAGGTTTTAAAAAATTATAAATGCTATTTGGTATTACTTACACTTTGTAAATATTTAATGAATCCATTTATTTCATTGATTTCAATAAAATCTGTATCCATGTTGAATAACATTTATGTATTAATTATTGGTATACGTAAATGTCATCTCACTTTTTTTTCTATGGAATATACGAAGTGCTGGCCTTTCAAAACCCATCTTCTTCTAATTTTTGGACAGGCGATTATAACCCGTAAGAAATATAATAAACCCAACAAACAGCATATTCAACGTAAAAATCTGTTGAATCTATTAGCTTCCTATTTATAGGGGATTTATAATATATCTTGGTGTAACGCAAAAGATAGGAACTAAAACTCACTTTAGGAATTACAATAAATAGTTTATTCTATAAGACGAAACATTTGAGGTGTTAATTTTACGGGAAAGTCTTTATTCTTAGAACTAGAGATTCAAATTGCGTAATTCTAAGGAAAAGTCTTTAATCTTCAGGTCTTAAATCCTACGTAAAAGTCTGTTTTCAGTGGGCAATGGGGAGGGGGAATATAACAGGAGTTCGAAGGCACTTATCTTTTCTAATAACTTTCCAGGGTCCAGGGTCCAGGGTCCAGAGTCCTCGCGTCTCTGTGGCTGGTCTTCAAAGGGCGGAGACCAGTCACTTCCTGGGCGGAGGTCCTATAGCTAGCAGAATTTATTTCTTTTATTGAAATCCAATAAAAATTAATCATTGAAAGTATTAGCCATATTTACATCTATTAATGCTACGTAATTTCTAGTACT